>RPOG01001411.1:0-152578 GCA_008086565.1 Thalassoma bifasciatum | reverse complement strand
CACACACACACACACAACGCAAACAAATTAACATCTAAAATACTCCGGCTCGTTTCAACGGTTGGCTTCAAACCGTCATCAGGCCTCTAATGGGGGCCAAGTTCAAAGCTCCACTACACTCCCGCTGCTTCGCTGAGATGGAGGAACAACACCATCATCTCCCTCTCCCTCCCTGTGTTTGTTTATCCTTCGCTTTGCTCTCTTTCTTTGCTTCTGTCTCTCTTTCATGGCCTTCCTCCTTCATCTTTCATCCTCGAAGATCCCTCTATATTTAGCTTTGACTTCAACTTCTTCTTCTTCTTTCATTCTTAACCCCTTACCATCCCAACCAATTCCAGCCTATTTACCATGCTATGCTTCAGAGATAATAACTGTAGAAGCATAATGTCAAAATTCATCAGTGACACCTCATTAAAAAGAGATTAAAGTCTCTTGTTTCAGAAAATGTCATAGTTTTATATGTGGCTGAAGTCTACATCAGGATAAATGCAGCTGAAACACTTTTTTCCTCTTCAATTTTAATAACCGATTTTTAAACATCACTAACCCCAAGATGCTTCATGCCAGACATTGAACATCCACCACATCACTTCTACATCTGGGTGAAATTTGAGCTTTCCAGGTAAAACTTTGCAGGAGTTAGAGAGTTTTTAGTCTCAGGTGACCAAACACCAGCAGATAAATTTAAGTTTTCCACACTCTAGTCTGATGACTTTGTGCAAACAAAACCAGCTTTATCAGTGCTCAGTGTCCTCTTTGTTGTCACCTTTTCTCTCTTTGTGAAATTATAGCTCCCAGTCACTGATTCTACCTTTCCTGTTGCACACATAAATATGGGTGAACACACATAGCAGTAAAGATGTCTTTACAACCACATAACTAGCTATGGCAGGCTTTGTGTGATGTGTATGGCTTTTGGCTACTGTACCTGTGATTGTCAGGGCTGATAGCCAATGAACAAGTTTACATGTGAAACCTAAAGCTATTGGCCAGACAAGCAGAAAGCAGTTCTTGTATAAATCAGGCTCTCCTGGCATCACATCTCCAAGTATTGAGATGTTTGTTTTGTAGCTGGAGTTCTTGCCAAGCCAGATTTACACTGAGGAGGAAATGCTATAAGATTGTGAAGCTGCTGTTATTGATGACAGACAAACGACCGAGAAATTTCACCACTTAGAATAATTTGATGAAACAACACTTTTGAAATGTTTGAACTCTGGATTCCTCTGGCGGAAAGGAGAGTGAATATTCAGGTCGTGGGCTACAGATGTGACATAACAACCCCCAAACAGGTAGGACATCCCAGTTGTTGTGATCGTTATGTGAGCAATTCTTTTGCTAATTAGCTTTCGTTGGTGAAGTAAGCTGTAAATGAACTCAGAGGCTAAAATGAGAAGCCTCTAAGCTTTCTAACGCAGTTTAGCATTCTGATGTTTGACAAAAGCATTTCTGATTATAATTTGATGATGTCAGAGGAATGGCAAACGGCCCGCCGGCGGGTCGGTGGAGAATAAGAGGTTAATATTTGATCCTATGGTACACGCTGCTCTCCTCAGCGCTGCACTCTCCTCTTCTGTATCTCAATCCAGCTTTCATCACATATGCCCGTCTTTCAAATCTGACAGACATTGATCAGCGCGCAGCAGCGAGGATGCTGTCCTGCTGCAAGTTTGTTCACAGAGCCTCGCGTCTAACCCTGGATTTCCAAACACAGCCTTGAAGAAGGAGCTCTCAGAAGACAATCACCGGTCCGAGATAGACAGTTGCTCCGAACTGCCCCGAAGATATCTGCCAGGATCAAAACACTCTTCCCCTATCCTTCTTTTTTTTCCTCCCTCTTGCCTCTTCTCCTCTTTCTCCCCTTTTTTCTCTCTTTCCAAGATGGCACTTCCACAAATGTTTAACTCCAGCTATCTGCTCATTAAGAGGTCTTCAAAGCCTTCCATTGATGTAAAAGCATCCATTTGAATTTGTAATCACCCTTTGCTGTACGGCTGCTGTGCTCAGCGTAATTTTCCCCCGGATTTTCTGATAGCCGGCTCAAAGAGCTAACAACCCGTTTTTCTCTTCTCTGAGCGGCGGGAGGAAGGGAGGGAAAAAAGGACTTTATCAAACTTTTAGAAGCAGGGAGGTGCGTATTTGCGAGGGCCCTGGGTTTGTTTATATGTGCTGACAAAGAAAGTAAGGCTATATAGAAATTCACTCTGCTGACAACGCTCACAGGAAGATAAGAGAAGAGAAAAAAAACACAAGAGCTGGATAAGGTTTGTTTGAAGATTAAAGTTCTACAGTCATACAACGGGCGATTTTCTTAAAAGGCACTTAAATGGCCCAGAAATTGGTTTGTCTGTAGGGAGCGCCTTTAACTGATATTCTTCTTTTCAATGGTGGGTATTTTTTAAAATTCCACCTCACAAACTTTAAGGTGTCTGGGGCTGTGAGAAAACACACTTTTGCCCACATGATACATTTTGAAAGAATGCCAAGAGACACACTCGGCTGCGACCTGCATGCATATTTAGCTCAAACATCCTCTGCGTGGAGATGATGGAGAGCCAAACTCTGTCAATCCAACGCGACACCATGAAGAAGAAGAAAACGCTGGGAAAAATAAAAAGCATGAAAAGAAGAAGAAATTCGTCAGATCCTGGAGGCAGAAGAACATACCTTTACATCTGGATTTCCTCACAGGAAGGAAGTGTTTGAAATCTAATACATAAACATTATTCCCCCGGCTCGCCAGTTTTTCCCTTTACCTGCGGAGAAACGGGCGCGTCTTCTAAACCACTTTGGGGAACTTTTCCACAATACAGTCCTACTTCAGGAGGTTCAATAAGAGGGCTGACTGGGATTTGGCTCCTGCCATGTTTCATCAAACACACTTGTCTTCAGCCATCGCAGGCCTGTCTGTCAGTCAAACAGCTCCTCATAAATAGCATTTTCCTCAGGTTTCCACTGCTGTCTTCTGAAATGTGGATATTAAAGAGCTCTGTGCAGGTTCAAAGCATTTAGTGTTGAAGTCTCAGGACTCAGAGCTAAACACAACTGGGAAATATGGCTTACAGCATGCTAATGCTATTACAAAACCACTCCTGCTAATGCTCATGAAATGCTTACTTTGAGTAAAACTGTGGTTTATTACAACACTGCTTTATTCTTGTGGCTCTGAGTGTCCATCGGTTTTGGTGACAGTGAAGGCATCAAAAGAGCTGCTGAGGTTTTGGAGCAACAAACACGAGTGGTCAGATCATAATTCAGATTTTAAACAAGACTCCAGGCTGGTGACATTTGTTTAAAAGAGAAAACAAAGGTGAGCGGTTGGGTTTCAACTTTAACTGTCCACAGTAAACATTCTTCACAGTTCATGAGAGACTCTGACTCGGGGTCACTGCGTCCTATTTGCCAACAGCTCGCTCAGATGATTGAGGGTAGCAGGGCTGCTAACAGGCTAATGTGTTGGCAAACTTTAGTTTCATTGTTAAAAGTTTTAGTGTAGGCTCTACATTTGTGACAAGAACTTTAAAGATCTGATTCAGTATCTGAAAATGCTCAACCAGTGTGCATGTATTGGGGATTCTGGTCCAGTGGTGTCATCAAGGGGGGGAAGAGGGGCCTCAGCCACCCTGATGCATTTGCTGGCCCTCCCTCTCACCAGTTATTTATGCATACTATTCATCAGTTACATTAAGTTACACATTTTTATATCAGTCTTGTTTGTCATGTTTATGTTGTCTGGTTTTATTTCCCTCCATTGTGATTGCCATCCACCTGTCTTAAAGTCTACCTATTCTCTTGTCCTGAGTCAGATCTTCTTGTCATGTCTGTTCCTGTGCCACTTGTTCCCTAACAACCTAACCATAGTCCAAAGTGTATATTGCTCTGCTGTAATATTCACTTTTTTTATGTATTCTGTTTTTCTTTTGCCAGCTTAGCTAAGACTTTTTTCATATTTTTTGTGATACCTATTGTCAGATTAAACAGACTTGAACACAATGCAGCCAAATTACGTTGTCATACCACTGCAGCATAACAGTAGCTGGGTTTCCATAACAGTTTTTCGCAAAATAAAAACGATATTCCTAAAATTTCGACAAAGTATATTTGCGCTTTGAACGTGTTTCCATTGAAGGTTGTTCTAGGCAGGAGCGCAGTAACTCTCATCAAATATCATCCCGCAAGATTTCACAGCTGGAAGGTGAACGCTCAAAACCTGTTGCGTGTAGGTGTTTCTATCTCCTTATAACTCTCTGCATTCCTCTGTCATTTGCCGTCTAGTATGGCCGTTACGTTTTTCTTGAAAATAATTGAGAAAAGTCTCCATCTCCTCCTCTGTCCAAACGTAGCGCGCTATGGTTACTCACAGAGAAGTGATCATGTGACAAAGTAAGTCACGTCCTGTGACGTATAATTGCGGAAAAAGTGTTTCCATTGTGCTTTTGTGATATATTTGAATGTCAATACGTCTGAAAAGCCACCTCATGAAAGCGTAAAAACTTTTTAGCGAGATTTTAGTGCTTTTTGGTAAGTCAGGTGTTTCCATTACCAGTTTTTTATCGCGCTATTTAAATTTTGCGCATTTCCAAGGGTAATGGATGCACCAAGAGTAGGTAACATTTCTACAAGGTGTGGTAATTTTTTAAGTTTTCCCAACTTGCATCTGGAATACATAGGGAGGCGGGGCTTATGACCTACACTGCAGCCACCAGGGGGGCGGGGCATCTGCTGGAAGCTTCAGTTAGAGCTGACAGTCATTACGTCCACTGATTATACAGTCTATGGCATTAACTAATATATTAGTTATTGTTAGATAATGCATAATATTAATTGTTAACACATTATTAAACTGTTCGTCAATGCCCAATAATGCATTAACCAATGTTTATTAAGGGACCCTTATTGTAAAGTGTTTCCCAACAGAGTTTTTCAGAAGCTGGTATCTGTTCTGAGAGTTCATGATCATCACATCATGATAAACTGTGCTTGCAGCTGGGTCTTAAGATTAAGTCAAAGCTCATTTTGATGCTAATACAGGAGTTAATACTTATGTTCTTTTCATTCCCTCATAACCGGATGGAAATAATACAATTTGTGTAATTGTGCATGTGTGTGTGTGTGTGTGAGTGAGAGAGAGAGCTGGTGGCAGACATGTCACTGGGACCATTGACTCCAGTCTAATCCCTTCCTGATGGCCTTTTCTTCAGGCGCAGATGGAGACTGGGGGCTCTTGACCTTTGACCTGCAGCACTAAATCACATCAGTTGATGACTTTGAGGGCCACGGGGCCCCAGGACTCCACTAGGCAGATGGGCAGCTGCCCACACACACACACACACACAAATACACACACCCAAATGTATGACTCTGAAGCTGAGAAATAGATGGAAAAATGCAGAAAAAATAAAGCTTTCATGCGCGCACACACGGTCGTGTTTTCACAAGATGACACACAAACAGGTCAATACTCTTTGCTCACACTCTTGCAACACAGATCAATGTGAACACACACTCGCACACATCACTAAATAATGTTTTTTTTTCATTTCAAGTATTCCCTGTCATCTGTGTCCTTTTACTCAGCCACATCACACACACTCTCTCTCTCAAGCTCTCTCCTACACTTTGTTTTCAACTCCTCTCTTCTTTTCTTTTCTCTTCCTCCTTTTCAAACTCCGCCGCTCGCCCTGTGATGTGGCTTCTCTGTTTTCTGCTGAATAAAACACAGACAAGGAGAGAGAGAGAGACAGAGAGACAGAGAGGGATGAAGGGAAATGAAGACAGCTCAGAGACAGAAAGAGAGAAAAAAGAGAGGAGGTGGAGAAGAGAAGGCAAGAAAAAAAAGGTTGAAACTTCAGGAGCGTCTGCTTTTTATGGGGCGAAATATGTTTTTCTGTGCCACCCAGGACAACAGCCCACCCTGCTCGTCTTTGTTGGGACTGAAGAAGCCTGAATTATGGCAGATTGTGTCTTTTAGTTGGTTAAATCAGTGTTTTTCTGCTGTATAGATGTTTATTTTGTGTCGGAAACAAATATTTAGGGGTACTTTTGTCCTGCTTGTTAAACTGTTAAACACTCTCGTCTTCTCTCAGGGGTTTGGAGCAGTCGTCGTACAGTGTCTCAAGGACCCTGGCCAAGTGACAAACACACCTTTGAAAACTTTGAACTGCTGCTTTGCATGAGAAGCAGGAGAGCAGAGTTGAAAATGTGGGCCGGGTTCCCTCACACTGACGTGCCGCTTGCCTACGCCGCTGCACTCCTGCGGAGGTCCTCCTCACTTTGTTGTCCTCACAGCAGGCACCTGCATTCCTGGCATAGCTGTCTCCAAAGTTTCAAGAACAGCTCGTTATCTTTCTGTCTGCCGCTCGCTCTCTGCTGAGACGTCCATTGCCTTGTTGCTTAGAGACGAAAAAGGAGCGAGAATGGGGACAACGTGGAGGGAGGGAGGGAGGGAAGGAGAGGGGGCCTAAGCAGAGGAGGATGAAAGAGGAGAGAGATCAGAGGGGAGGACAGGCCAGCAGGGGAGTGATGAAGTTTGTTTGGGATGCTTTGGATTTTTACCGCCATTATGTTGGGCTAATATCTTCTCTTTACTCTTTGTGTAAGGAGCTGCTTTTATGCAGGTGGTAGTTTACATTTTTAGAAACGTATGACAGGAAATATAACTCTATGTGTAATCAGCACAGAGGTCAACAGTTTGTCTTGTCTTGGAAATACCAAAATAAAACCCTAAGTTATATTTTATTCTGAAACATTGAGCAGTAACAACAACATTAGCTGTCAAATGTTTATTTTATTTTTTTTAGATAGTCACATCCTAGATCAGGGGTGTATAATAAGGGCCGTATCGAAATGACCAGGGGCCGACAGCTCTTACTGACGTCTATAAACAGCAAAAGTGACAAATAAGTGCTCTATTTGAAAACTATTTCTTTACAATTATTTCAGACAAAGAAAAAGAAAAATCAAAAACAGACTTATGAGATAAAACCAAACCTGAGAGAAATATGTCACCATTTTTCATGGTAAGATCAGGAAATGGACTTTATCATTTGTTAATGAGACAATCATAAAAACATTTTTAACCCTAAATATCTCTGATCCTGCATTCTGAACCATTTTATTAATCAACTTTTGTCTTTTCTTCACCATTTCATTACTTTAATTCAGTCTTGTGTCCTCTCATGTTTATTTCTTTTTTTCTTTTTACTTTTTTCAAATTTTCAAAAACTCACAGAGCACATTTTACAATATTTTGTGACATACTTACAGAAATCAAAACTGTTCATTGCCCTGGATATTTATGAGTAATTACTTTCTTTCTAAATTAGGATTAATGTGACTTTTTCCTCCTATTTGTGGTATTTGTATAAAATTTCACATGACAACCTCCAAGTGACACCTCAGCTATTGGTCAATACTTTAAAAACTAAAAAGTTTGTTTAAAAAAAAAGAAAAAAAATAGATTGTGGTCATTAGTCACCCATTGCAAGTAGTAATGTAAACAGAAAAATGTTTCTATTCTTTTTTTCTCGATGGGGTTGTCAAAGGGTTAATAGTTTGGAAGGTGTTCAGGTTATGAGTTTACATACATTAGAGATGTATTGTATTATTGTGTGCTCAGTTCATGTTTTAGATTGTGGGGGATCTATTCAAGGAAAAGTTCAATAGAACAAACAGAGTTCAGAAAAACAAAATGAAGCATAAGGAAATCTTCAGACCTAGAGTTAATTTCTCTCTAAGACACAGGCGAGCATTCCTGAGAGGGAAAGTTCAGACAGATACGAAACGGCAAAATCTGTTGCTTCTTGCACATTTTTGTGCTGCGAGGCTGCAGACAGACTCGTGATGTAAAACATACGCTCTCTACTGGCACGCAGCAGTGGAGGGAGTTGTTGTGAAAGCCTGTCATTTTGGAAACAAATCCATAACAAACTTCTAAAACCCCTGTTCCATGGTTACAGAACACACACATGTGCACACACACACACACACACACACACTTACACATGTTTACCACTTTGCTCCATCTCAACCCATATGTGAGCATGTTTGTGTGAGAGAGAGAGATTTTCCTTTTGGAATCTTTACGTTCCCGTTTCCTCCTTGCCTCTCTTTGTGCAGCCATCCCAGCTTATTTATCTTTCCCTCCTATCCCAAACACAGGAACGCTCTCTGGAGCTCTGATCTCTCTGCCACCCTGATGTGTGCTCACACCGACCCCCATGAACCCTCCCTGCCTCTCTCTGACTCTCCTTGTTTTCCTCTCTCTTCCTCATTTGACTTCAAAACCCTCTTTTTGCATCTTTGTTTTCCCTCCTTGTTTGTGCTCTCAGAGCGGCTCTGGGCAGCAGGGAGGTTGGGTTAAATGTCCTGTGTCCTCCATGACGTCCTCAGCTGTTGTTCGCTGCCTGTCACAGCGCCTGAGGTTTGACTTTGAAGCCAAAGGCGGCTCGTGAAGATGCATCTGATGGCTTTTGGCCTCTCTTTCATTCCCCTGCTTTCATCCCTCTGTGCAGCGACTGACATCAAGGGAGATTCCTAACAAGCATGTTATTTAGACAGCTATGTCACGGCCACGGGGATGTTGTTATGTCTGAGGCCAAGCGGCACCGGAAGGGGGGAAAACACAGGATCAAGACGTGGTTAAATCAGGCATCAGCATCCTAACTACAACGACAGCAGACAGTTATATCACAGACTGCTCCTTTTGGCTTTTGTAACATTAGATCTCCTCTTTCATGTGATGAAGGAAACCAACTCCACATTAAACACATAGGCTGTGTATATACAGTTCCTGAAGCCACCCTGACGTCACCCACTGGTTTGTCCACCTTCCTCTTGAAGCCTTGTCGCTGTGTTGGTTTTCTAAATCAGGAGGCGCTCATTCTCGGATGAGAGGGTGGAGATGAAGGACAAGAGGAGGCTGGGAAACGCAAAGGTATCAAAGTTAAACACACTGTGCTCATGGCTTATTCATTAACTGACAGCCGGGGCACGGTGTGTTTGTTGCAGAGTAAGATGTGATTCGAGATGGTAGCTGTCAGGAGTTTGTCAAAGAGTTGAAGCAGAGCAAACTTTCTGCAGACCCACTGCTGCAGGGAACTAAAACCATTCGGCTCCAAAGCTTAGACCAATACAAACAAACTATCCTAACACTAGTTAGACAGTCTGGTAATAATGAGTCCACACATTTCTAATGGTCTCCTGGTTCAATACACAAAACAGAAGGCCATGATATTTGTTCAACATCTCCAGGACAATAAAAACTGTCTAAAAGCTTACAAACATAAAGACGACTGGGAAATAATTTCATAATGTTCCACACATTTTCAATGGATGACAGGTCTGGGCTGCAGGCAGGTCAGTCTAGTAGCTGCACTCTTTTACTACAAAGCCACACTGTTGTAACGCGTGCATACCCTGGGCACTAACACACCCCCCATACCATCACAGATGCTGCTTTTGAACTTTGCCTTGGTAAAAATCTGGATGGTCTTTTTCCTCTTTTGCCCAGAGGACACTACGTCCATGATTTCCAAAAAGAGTTTAAAATGTGGACTCATCAGACCACAACAGACTTTTCCACTTTGCCTCAGTCCATTTCAAATGAGCTCAGGCCCAGAGAAGGCAGCAGCGGTTCTGTCTGTTGTCGATGTCTGACTTTGTCTTTGCATGGTAGAGTTTGAACTGTCACTTGTAGATGTAGTGATGAACTGTGTTAACTGACAATGGTTTTCTGAAGTGTTCCTGAGCCCACGGGCTAATATCCTTTACACAATGATGTTGGTTTTTCATGCAGTGCCGCCTGAGGGGTCAAAGGTCACAGGCATTTAATGTTAGTTTTTGGCCTTGCTGCTTACATGCAGAGATTTCTTCAGATTCTCTGAATCTCCTGATATATTATGGTCTGCTGATGATGGAATCCCTAAATTCCTTGCAATTGAGCGTTGAGAAACATTGTTCTCAAACTGTTGGACTATTTTTTCACGCAGTTGTTGACAAAGTGGTTCACCTGTTGTGAACGGCTGAGCCTTTTGGGGATGTTTCTTTTATACCCAATCATGACACTGTGCTCACCTGTGGAATGATCCAAACAGTTTTTTCAGCATCAGCAACTTCCACAGAGTTTTGTTGACCCTGTCCTAGTTTTTTTGAAACGTGTTGCAGGCAACAATTTCAAAATGAGCAAATATTTGCACCAAAAAAATAAAGTTTATCAGTCTGAACATTAAATATCTTGTCTTTGTGGTGTATTCATCTGAATATAAGTTGAAGAGGTTTTGCAAATCATTGTATTCTGATCTTTTTTACATTTTAAACAACACCCCAACTTCTTTGGGTTTGTGGTTGGAGTTTGAGGTTTTTTCAACAGTAAAATTCAGTTGAACAGAAAAAGTAGGCCTCACATTAGGTGTGCTTCCATTACCCTTGGATATGCGCAAAATTTAAATAGCACTATAAAAAAGTGCTAGTGGAAACACCTGAATTTCGAAAAAGCACGAATATATTGCTAAAAGTTTTTACACTTTCATGAGGTGGTTTTTCAGACGTTTTGACTGAGTCTTTTCTCACAATTGTTTATGAGAAAAACATAAACATAAATAAAACATAGACATCACTACACCTGCACATAATAGGTTTTGAGCGTCCATCTTCCAGCAGTGAAATCTCACGGGATGATATTTGACGAGAGTTGCGGCGCTCCTGCCTAGAACAACCTTCAATGGAAATATGTTCAAAGCGCAAACATACTTTGTCGAAATTTTAGGAATATTGCTTTTATTTTGCGGAAAAACTGGGTAACACTTTAGATTAGGGAGCACATATTCATTAATTTGTAGTCAATAAGTAATAATTTGGAGTTAATATATGGAAAAGTCTGAATTCATGGTGCAATAGAGGTAGAATAAGGGGTTAATGCATGCTTAATAAATACAAATTAGGGGCTGGTAGCTACTTATACGCATGTTAATAAGCACCTAGTTAATGGTTAATATGTGTTCCCTAATCTAAAGTGTTACCAAAAACTGTCAGGGAAACCCAGAAAGTGACTCATGTCAACATTTTAGTTTGACCATGAAGTCAAAAGATGCAGAGCTCCCTCTGCTGACTGGCTGCAGTATGTTGATAAAGGAAAACAAAAGCCAAACAATTCAACTGAAACATATTTTGAATAAACTTTTTGTACAGTTTTGCTATTATCATTGTACCCAGGTTGATTGACAGCAGTATTGGCTAATTCTTGCTCCTGCTGTTTCTGTGCTACAATCCAGTGTGCTGGATTTAAAGGGCACAAAGCTGCAACACTGACTGGATAAAATCTTTTTTGGGATGGAGAGATTGTTAGTGAGCCACAGAGGTGAAATCCTCATAGTGTTCAGAGTGAGGCCCTTCAAAGTAACTCCCAGCAGCACTGTGGTCTTTGCATGGCAGCCGCCCATGTCCAGATCACAGTCCTTGATAGAGGTCCGGCTGGATCAGCAGCGTGCCCACCCTGAATAAGGCCTCTATTGTTGGCTGCAGGTGTGTGTTTGTGCATATCAGAGTTGCTTGGCAGAGGAGAAAGGAGCAAAGCATGCAGGGTAAGTGAACACCTAGAGTCAGCATGTGCAGGTGAGGGGTCAGGAGGGCAGTGATGGTTGGTTGGTTAAAATCTGTGCAAGATTGAAGGATTGAAGGATTTTGCTGATGTGGGGAGGATTTAACGGGCGATGAAACGGGCAGTTTCTCAGACATGAAAATGGTCTCCTTACCTCTAAAACAGTGATCCCCAACCTGTGGGTCGTGGTCCCCTGGTGGGCCGCAGAGGTATTGCAAGTGGGCCGCCAAATCATTTCCAAAAAAGTCTGAAATTTAATGAAGAGGAGTTATACAGTATAAAGATACAGAATAATGTTTGAAATGTTGAAACTTTAAGGATATTAAATAAAAATGACAAAAATATATCCAATGTCGGATGACAAACAGATCCCTGGAGATTTAGCCATATTCACCGTGATTAAGAGCTGTGTCAGCAGGCAGGCATACTTAGTCAATTTCTGCACTTACATGCCTATCAACCAATAGGCTGATAGATCAACCCATGACGCATTTAGGACTGCCCCCCTCATTTGAATAGTTTTTCCTTCTGCATTTCGCCTGTAGCATGAAAAAAATAAACGTGAGCTCTTTTTTTAATTGATTGATTTGATTTTTCGTTATATCTATCTATTTATTTTTGAATTAATTTCCACATTTATTTTTAATTTTTGTATTCATTTTTATTTTTATTTATTTATTTGTGTATAAATATTTTTATTTCCATTTATATTCAGTTTTTTTGGACAATTTTTGAATTGTATTTTCTACATTGGTTTTTATTTCCACTTTTATTCATTTATTTATTTTTAATGTTGGCAGTTTTGGTCCTCCATATTCTGGCTCAAAAAAAAAAACAACACACAGTCTGCTTATCCTCTAAGAAATGTTTTAGTTAAAATCTGGATTAAAAGAAATCATTCATCCATAAGATCTGTTTCATAACAATGCACCAACAATGACCAAATAATAAGAGATCACAATCCTGCCTGCATCGTATCTTCAAAATAATGTTTAAACAAAAACAAAACGGACTAAGACCAAGGCATTATGGGTATGTCTAGTCTTCTGCGTGATAACTTTTAAGCTCTGCACAAACTGTGAGATAAAAAGCATGAAAACAGGTTTCGGGAGGAGATTTTTAAAAGATAAAAAGAGTTTGTTTACAACACTGCAGAGGACAAAAAACAGGGTTGAATATCTGCATGTAATCTACACGGGAATGTGTTGAAAAGTGTGCTGCTGAAACTCAGGATGGGCCAGGAGGAGGAGGAGGAGGAGGAGGGGAAGGAGGACTAATTTGAAAAGATGAGAGGTGACAGTCATCCTATCTGGCCAAACAGGTCTGGCACTGCTGCACACACACAAACACACACACACGGGTAATTAAAGTGTTGGGTGACAAAGTGTCGCTTCCTCTGGCATCTCAAAGCCGGCGCTGCAATAGGACACTCCGGTTTCTCTCTTCATTTTCTGTTTCTCCGGCTGAGTGTGGGGTTTTCTGGCGAGGCTGACTGACAGTCTGACTAAATGTTTGTCTGTCTGATCAGCAGACTGACTGCTGACAGGCTCACCCCGCTCTCTTTCCTCCCCTTGGCCGTCCCTGTGCCTGTGATTACCGTCTACATCCTTCTCACCTCTGTGAACAATTTAGAAAGCTGAGAGGGAAACCTGTGCTTCCTTAACGGCTTAGGAATTTGTAGATTTTTTTTTTTTAAAGGCCGGGTTGTGCCAAGCCCTGGAGCCAGTTCACTCTCAGATTTCAGCCACCAGGAATGGGCAAGGTGAGACAAGAGGTAGATTCACTACAAAGACTTGAGTGTGTGTGTGCCCAGATTTGTGTGTGTTCAGTTTGTAATCCAACCCTGCCAGATAGCTCCAGGGAGAAGGACATTCTCTGTTGTTGTTTCCCCTTTCCTGCATTCCTGCCTCCTCTTGACGTGTGGCACCAGAAAAAGTGAAGGCGCAGGAGGAAGAGGAGGAGGTGGAGGTGGAGATGTAACAGGTTGTTTCATGCCAAACCGATCGCTCCCACCCGTGCTTCCACATAGAAACCAATCACATTCATTCCAGCCGGCACCTGCTCTCATCAAGGCTGGAAAAGCACACACCCAGACGCGTGCGTACACACACTCTCCTCAATACACACACACACCTGGTCTGCTGTGCCGCCTTTGAGCCACCTTCCAACCACACTGCTCCGCTGTCAGGACTCAGAGCAAACAAGAGTTTGCCCCGCTCTGAAGCGAGAGCAGCACTCTATTTTTGAGTACAGTGGATGATGATGAGGCCACACACAAGCTTTGTGCCAAGCGCTCAGGGCTGGGGGAGCCAAGAATACACGAAATAAAAGCAGAGCGTGACAGCAGGAAAAGAAGGTATGCTCAGTTATTGTTTGGAGTTGAGCCTACTGTGTGTGCAGCTGATTCAGAAGTTTGTTACAAAGAGCAAAGAAACTCTGCTCCTGAGGGAAGCTCTGCATCAGCCTGCCTGTTCGGAATTCTAATACCAGCCACTTTAAGTATGTAAATACATGACACCAAACTGCAAACAAGACTAACTGTGTGCAGCGTAGAAATGAGCAAATAAAATGTAGCTGGAGTGAGCGCCGAGACATGAAAGTGGCTTTTCTGTGCACAATATTTCAGCTTTTATAACAAAGACTTTTTCTGTTGATTTAAAAAAATGATTGGGTCCAAATTCCCAAATCGACTGGATGTTTATATGTTGTTTCAGTGTCGGCTCAGAGTCAGTGTTTCATGATGCTGCAGTCGTGTTCAGAGTCAGATCAGACTGTGTGATCTGAGTCCAAAACACTTCTGCAAAATGGTATCCCACATGGAAAAGAAACAGAAAAGACTTATTAGAATTTTCACTTTTATACATGCTTCGCATCTCAAAAGACTTGCAAGTTTCATACTGTGATTTACTCTTGCAAGTGGCCACTTTTGCATTTTTACATATAAGATTAAAAAAGGAATTTGAACAAAGTAAAAATTGTATGTTGATGTTTCTATTGTATATTTTGCACTGCATGCTCTTTTTGCACATCTGCTAAGTTTATTTAACTAGATGTTTAACTGTGAGTACATTTTTTTCATGTCACACCTGCTTTGGCAATGTAAACATGTTTGTCATGTCAGTAAAGATTTTTGAATTGAATTGAATTGTATGTGATGTAAAAGTAAGAAGCATGTCCATTTACATTTTCCATAGATGTTTTATATCACCTGTAATTTTAACTCAACACAAGCTATATACTTTTCGTATATGGATTAAATTATTTTCAGGTTTGGTGTATGTTAAGGGTAAACAATTTTGTGGGGCAAACACACATTCTGTATATGGTTTGTATAAATTTATAACATGTCCTCCAGCAGTAGAAAAAAAACGTGAATATGTACCATTATATTTCTTTTTTGTTTTTTGGAAGGTCACAGAATTCAACTTCATGGTCAACTTTGTTTTCTCTCTTTTTGCCTTTAAGTCAGATATCTTAAAGGTCAGTCTATGAAATTTACAGAGACAGAATAAAACATGAATACTTTATATGTATGAATCTGTACAATTCCATAGAAGTAAGTATCGTCAGCAACCAATGAATCATTTATTGTTTGATAGTCAAAGTAAGAGCATTTCCACACACACAATGCAAAGGGAACTCAAGGTATTGGGATTGAAAAGCTGTGATGGCTCCGGTTTGTTGGGGAGCATAAAGATTGGACTCGGGAGGAATAGAAGAAGGTCATGTGATCTGATGAGTCCAGATTTACCCTGTTCCAGAGTGATGGGTGCATCAGGGTAAGAAGAGAGGCAGGTGAAGTGATGCACCCATCATGCCTAGTGCCTACTGTACAAGCCTGTGGGGGCAGTGCTATGATCTGAGGTCGCTGCAGTTGCTCAGGTCCAGGTTCGGCAACATGAGGTCAGCTGACGACCTGAATATGCTGAATGACCAGGTTATACCATCAATGGATTTTTTTCTTCCCTAGGGTTCAAATTGTGTACGAGTGGTTCAGGGAGCATGAGACATCTTTTTCACACATGGATTGGCCACCACAGAGTCCAGACCTTAACCCCACTGAGAATCTCTGGGATGTTCTGGAGAAGACTTTGTGCAGTGGTCAGACTCTCCCATCATCAATACAAGATCTTGGTGAAAAATTAATGCAACACTGGATGGAAATAAATCCGAGACATTGCAGAAGCTTAAGGGAACAATGCCACAGTGAATGTGTGTTGTAATCAAAGTTAAAGGCAGTCCAATGAAATACCAGGGGACGTGAACTTTTTTTTTTTCGGCCAGGTAGTGTATCTAGTTTGATTGTCATAAGCATTATTTACGAGATTTACAAAAAAGGCATAATTATGTATAATATATGGGGTACACATGTTCAAACACACACACCATCATCTCATCTGATGCCATTTCCTTCTATTGAGTTTGGCGAGCTTGGTTTTCATGACATCAGACAAACTTCAAAATGACCCCAATCTTACACACACTCCTCCACCCTCCACACACACTTACACTCTTTTCCTTCATTTCTCACAATACAAGATTATATCAAAGATTTCTACTCAGCTACACTTGTGTCCATTTTTTCAAACACAATACTCAAGATTTTCACACACATACACACTCAAACACACACTATTAAGAGAGATTTCAGTCACTTCTGTGGAAAAACTTGAGAGGTTCCCAGCTTGATTTTTTTTTCTGAAGCCACTCTGGAAGCGGGAGGCTGTATTTCATCTACTTTTATGTCCCTTTGTGGATGTGTGTTTGCGGCTCGCTCTCCTACGTTAGCTAATTAAAGCAGAGCGTGCTGCAGGGGGTCAGCAGACGTGTGTGACGCACCCCCGACATGATTGATTGTGACTGTCAGGGCTCTCAGCTGGGGGTCTGCCTGCGTCGGGCCCCGGATAAAGGATTACACAGGCCCTTGGTAACCTTGGCTGGCTTTGTGTGCCTGGGTCCCGCATCAAAGACCCGGCAGGAGACATTAGCATTTTTAATGAGCAAGTCGGGCCCCGTGCTGGCACAGGATGCCTGATCACTTTCATCAAAACACAGCACAGACAAACTAAAGCTAGAAAGAGGACTTATGAAGATTCAGGAAGCCCCGCATGGAAGGCTTCATAAAAACTAATGAGTTTATGTATCAATAAACAAGAAGGATCTTTCTTAAAATCAGCACTTGGAGCATCTTTATTGTCCTGTATGATTTTGAATTCTTAAAAGATTAATAGAGACATGAAGCTTCAATTCTCTTGTGGAAGATATTTCTAAGTACCTATAAGTGAAGCAAACTAAATTCACAATTGTGCAACATTAATAGTACAACTTGCAGCTGTCTCTCAGTGTCTCCCAGAGTCAAGAACAAAGCCATAAACAACAGATGCACTGGTGAGGGGCTGGGGGCCAAACATAGCCTCTGTCCCTACAGGTCATGAAGACCTGCCTTGCACCTGGAGCTGACCATGAGCATGCTGGAGACACTGAAGAGGCAATAATCTACATGGAAGCAAAGCCTGTAAAAACGGCTGTATCCAAGTTCAAACCAATGTAAAGAAGCAACTTCATGATGACACGTTTGGATGATGTCGTATCTGATTCACCACAGATACTTTTCAGTATTGCCTCAAGAGCCAGATACTACTTTTGACCCCCTGCATTGATCTGGAGGAATCCTGGCTCCTTAAGCCTCGTTTCCACCAGGCAGTCTGGTACGGATCAGTACAGTTTGGTACGGGTCAGATCGGTAAAGCATGATCCTGTGTACCCCGCAAATAAATGCAACGAAGAAGAAATTAGCGGCATTGTGAAAGAGAAAGATGGAGGACATCCAGCAACTCTTCTACTTTGTGATCAACATGTGGCTCTTTATTCCATAACACAATGAAGCTTTGTTTCAGGAAAGGCTGCGCGCGGGTTTGTGTGTTGTTCTTTATTACCGCTGGCACACGGGAAGTTACCGATCTTTTGACCAATCAACGCACTGCAGTGATTATAGCCCCACCCCTGGGGTTCTGGACCAGCTTGGCACCCCAACAGAAGGGTACTGAAAAGTGGAGTGGTACAGGTTGCTTATAAGGGGACCCGTCCCGGTTTTAGTCCATGGAAACGCCACAAAATGCGTGCCGTACCGAGACAAACCGACCCGATCCGCTTGGTGGAAACGAGGCTTTAAATGGAGCTGTCCACACCTGCCATAAAGGAGTCTAATTTCTGTAAAAGACCACCAACCCTGAGCCAGGACGAGGAGGAAATAAGTCATCAAGGAATGTCCTCTTGGTTATATAATGCTGCTTGCCTGTTGTATCGTCAGTTGGTTTTCTGCAGAGCTACAACTCACTTTGTTCAAATTTGCTTGCTTTGAATAAAGTCTTTTTTTGGATTCATCTTTTTTTCTTTTTTTTTTAGATTTTTTTCTACCATTTTGGCTCCAAGTTTTAACCCAATTTTTGTTGCTTTGTTCATTTTTATCACTTATCACTCGTTTTTTTTGCCACTTCTTTCACCATTTTTGTGACCTTCTAAATATTTTTCAAGTTTCATCCCAATTTTCTTGCCAACTTTAGGTGCTTTTCTTGCAATTTCATCACTTTTCACTCTTTTTGCCACTTTAGACCATATTTTTGCCTCCATCTAACTATTTTTCAATTTTTCTCTCAATTTTCCTGTTCAATTTAATGGCTTTTTTAATGCAGTTTTTGCCACCTTAGATGAATATATATATATATATATAAATATATATATATATATATATATATATATATATATTATTGTTAACCACTGATATTGTTGCTCTGTCAAAGGTACTTTTCAACAGTTTGTCTCTTTGGTTGAGCAGGGTTCAACAACACTGAGAGGAAAACATCTACTGCAAAAAAGTTAACTGGTAATCTGATACAATTGAGGTTAAAGAAATATTGCTCTAGCTGCAATTAGAATCAGGTCATACTGCAATTTAATCTTATCTGCCATCAATTGCCCAACCCTAGTAAACCATTACCAGTTTTTATACTGGTAATGCCAAATGTGGCTATTACACAGAAACTGTTTCTCTTTTTTCATGGAAGAGACTCATCCAGGTCACTTTGCTATCCATCATTGAAAGGCAGAACTGCCCATTCTTCCTGGCAAAAAGCCTCCACTTCTTGTAAGTTCATGAGCTGTCTTGCATGAACTGCAGGTCTGAGATCTCCCTAGAGTGGCTCAATGACACTGAGGTCAAGAGACTGAGATGGCCACTCCAGAACTTTCACTTCATCCTCCAATGGCAGGTTGACTTGGCTTTGTGCTTTGGATCATCTTCATGTTAGAACATTCAAATATGTCCCATATGCAGCTTCTGGGATGATGAGTGCAAATTTTCCTCCTAAAGGGTGCAATGTCCGGTGGTCGTCCCGTAAGTGACCAGCCTGAAAGAATGGTCCACAGTCATCGAAAGTAAAAACCTCTCAGTTGCCCAAAGGGAAAGTTTAATAAAAATCAGACAGAGGGAGAGGGGTCCCCTGATCTGCTCACTCCTCAAGAGAAAATTAAAACTGGGTTGAAGTGTCAGAGAAGTGGCGTCTGTATCAAACACACACCTCTCCATTCTTTGGGAACAATAGGATGAAGCCGGCTGGAGTTTATGAAAAACTGAGCAGAATGAAAACAAGTGAGAAAACTCCACAGCAGCGAGTCAAAACACAGAGGAGGGGGAAAAAAAGTGCCATATTGCCTTGAGTGGAGGATACATGTTCAAAAACTGAGCAGCGCACTTGGAAACAACCCTGAAACATTTCCAACTTGGTGTCTTACTACATTTGTCAATTTGCTTGAGACACCGCCACCATGAACCTCTAGGAAATGATGAATAAATGCATGCCTCCTACCTTCTCTCTGGCTGAATTTTGAGAAGGCAGCGACGGGGGCAAACATATGCCCATTGCGCCATGTGACAAGTACATTAAATCTTCATCACAGGAAAAAGCCTCTTTATTGGCAGCTGTAGTTTGAACACGATGCCAAGAGGAGCCAGCGGACAGAACAAAGGAGAGAAGTGACTAGAGAGAGGAGTACAACATCATCTGTAGAGGCAAGAAAACAGAGAGTGAGGAACCGTTCGCTTTAAACACTGTTTGTTCATACAAGTTTGGCCATTCCTGTTCACAAATACAGCTAAATGTGAATATTTCGGGAAGTTTCTGGGAGTTAACATTCATGACAGTTCAGCTCAGAGCAGGAGAAATCATCAGGGGAATGAATCTTTTCGGTCTCAGTTTTGCTCTCCATCATTACAAACCTCCACAAAGACAAGATGAGTCTGGGGTGAAACTGCTCCTGAAACTCTTCCTTTAAGTCAAGTGTATTTATGTTGCACATTTTAGCAACAAGGCAATCCGAAGTGCTTCGCATAGACCAGTGTTTCCCAACCTGTGGGCCGTGGCCCCTTGGCGGCCGCAGAGGTATTGCAAGTGGGCTGCTAAATGATTTCCAAAAAAGTCTGAAATTTAATGAAGAGGAATAATATAAAGATACAAAGATACAGAATAATGTTTGAAATGTTGAAACTTTAAGGATATGAAACATGTTCAAACATTTGTGTATACGAAAAGTCTTGTAAGAAAGGCATGTTTAAGCCCTATATGTAACATGACCCCAAATTTCACAAAGACCTGAAATGTAGCAATTAAACTTGAAATGTGATAAAAAAAAAATGTTGTATAACCCAAAAATGTAACCACTGACCCAAAATTTAGCAAGTTGTTACATTGTGGGCAAATGCTTATTACATTTTGGGCTCATATATGTTAGGTTACTGACCAGTTATTACAATTTGGGTTTAATTGTATTTTTTTTCTTGCATTTCTGGTCTGAGCTTTGTACTCATAGGATTGGAGATAGGCCGCTAAAATTTTTGAGACTTAAAAGTGGGCCCTGAACTAGAAAAGGTTGGGAACCACTGGCATAGACATACAAATGATGCATATGTCAAACAGAAAAGACCCCAGAATGGAGCCTTGAGGGACTCCACGTGTTGTCGTCTGCTCAGATGTACAGTTACCAATACACACAAAATAGTTCCTGTCCTTGAGGATATGACTTATATGACTGAAAGTCTGCCACAGAGCTGCCTCGGTCACTGTGATGAGGTTGAAAACTTGACTTGAAGACGTCAAAAAAGTCATCCAGTGTTATGAAGTTATGCTCAGTGCCTCAGATTCAAATTCACATCAGTGGCGAGGTCAGCAGTTAAATCTCCGCCTGTGAGTAGCCCAACAAGAGACTCCCGAGCTTAAATATCTCTTTGGAGATCTATTATCTCTTCTTGGAAAACTGCATCTTCACAAAACACACTATCCTCAGCTCACGACGCCTTAAAGTAGACTGCCGATCTTGCAGCTGGCACTTCTAAATAAGTTATCATCAGCAGTGAAACAAAGGAGGCTGTTTATTATGTTTTTATGTCCTGTTTTCTCATCCTGACTTCTTTTATTTTGCTATATCTCCCACACACACACACATCGGTTACACACACACCTCCCCCAGTTTTTCCTTTGAGGGTGACGTTTAGATATGGACATCGTTTGATGTGACTCATCAAAGCAGAGATCTGGGCGTGACAGGAGCGTCTCCCGATATTCCTCCGGCTCTCCCGCTGACAGCCGAGCGGACACACAGTCAGGAGCCGGGAGGTGACCACTGGAAACTTTTCATTTGATCAACTGATGGCCTCATACAGGGCCGCTCTTCAGCTCAGTTCAAAACAGACAGGATGTGATCGTGGCAGGATGCATATGCAGAAAAAGGATCCCTGATGGGCTCTTCTCTGTGCAACCGACACAGGGGTGCAAAGGACATGAAGGTGTGTCAGAGCCATGTGTGTGTAGTGGTCTTTTCATAACATCTGCGCTGGTCTGCACTCTCTCCGGAGAGAAGATAGGGGGAGATGAATTGAGAACAAACAAGTGCAGGAGAAGAGAGGCAGCTCTCAGCAGTATCCTGCCTGTTGGACTTTAAAGAGCAGGAAAGAGATTGCTTGGCTTTCTCTCACCTGCAAGCTCCAGTAGATAAGGAGAGGCGAACCAAAAGCAACAGCAGAGATGGGAAGAAAGAGAAACAAACTGAGACGCCTGTGCGAGATGATAAGAGGTATAAAAAACAGAGCCATGAATATTAAGAGAGGACTTTAAGCTGCAATGTTTGTGTTGAATCAGTGAGAAACTAAACATGCTGCATGAGATTAACACACGGAGACCAGTTAGGAGCGGTCGTTCAGACAGAATCTGATCAGTTTGAAGCCATTGAATGAATCAATTCTTGATAAAAAGCTGTTTCAAGAAAAAGGGCAAGAAATTTATATGTAACAGGGCAATCAAATCATTTTTCTTAACCCTTTAACACCTGAACCTGCAAATGTCTACCTGTACTTTTCTGCTTATATCAGTTAAAAACAATTTAGGAATGTCCTGTGAACAGTTGTGTGCACAGAGGGGGAGATGGGGGGGCAGTTGCCACTTCTTATGGTCCAGTTGTTTAAAAAACATAATCCACAGTGCGCCCTTTGGGAAAATAACGTGCTTTTTGGGAGGCAAAACAAATGCTGAAATGCTCTTTTTGTTGGGGAACCTCACAGATCTGCCCCTTGGGCTTGTTCAAACATGACAAAGTGCCCTCCCTGGGCACCAAAACAAACACTTACAGGCCCTCTTTGGAGCCAAAATGAGGTTAAGTGCTCCTTCAAGAGCCAAAACACAAGCCAAAATTCTGTCATGGGAGCAAGAATATGCCAAAGTGCCTTACTGGGAGCCAAAATAAGCTTAAGTACCCTTTCAGGAGACAAACATTCACTGAGGTGCCCCCTGTGAAGCCAAACTTGCACTTGAGTGTCCTCTTGGGAGCCAAATAAGCTTAAGTGCCCTCCTGGGACCCAAAATGCACCCTAAAGAGACCTTTTGCAAGCCAAAATGTGCTGGAGTGTCTTCATGAGAATGAAAATATGCCAAAGTGCCATCTTGGGTGCCCAAAATAAGCTAAAGTGATCTCTCAGGTGACATCAAACAAATGCTTCAATGCACTCTTCAAGTGCTAAAATGAATGCTAAAGTGCATAGTCAGGCAGCAAAACACACACCAAAGTGCTGTTTTGGAGCCAAAATGTGCTCAAGTGTCCTCATGGGAGCTAGAATATGCCAATTCCTCCCTCAGGAGCCAAAATAAATGCTTAAGCGCCCTTCTCTTGGTAGCTAAATCCTATGCTATTGTGCCCTCTCTGTAACCAAAACATGCTACATCCGAGACCCTTGCAACTCAGGGGGATATTCTTTTTGGCATTTTCGGACAAACTCGGCTCCATTTTCTCATTTTCTCTCTGCTTCCCTTTCACTCATCTCTTCCACACCCTGTGTATTTACTGACTCCCTAAAATGCCTGTGTGACGAAAAAAAGTGACGAAAAACAGTGAAAAGTGGTAAAAATGATCAATGTCATCCACAAAAAAATTGGAAAGTGACAGAAATGGGCAAAAACAACAAAAATTGGTAAGAATATTGGGATAGAACGGGGGAAGCAGTGAGAAGGTGTTTGTTGCAAAATAGGGTCCAAAAGTGGCTAAAAAAGAGTGAAAAGTGACAGAATTGGGCAAAATTACAAAAATTGGCAATAAAATTGGGAATGAACCTGGGAAATACAGAGAAGGAACCAAAAACATGGAGTAAAGTTGCAAAAAAAGATGTATAAGGTAAATAAAATGGGCAAAAATGATCTTCAAAGGGTGGCAAGAAAAATTTTGGGGAAACCTTTAAAGAATTCAGAGAGAAGCAAGAACAGTGGGAAAAAAAGGGATGCAAAATAGTGAGAAGTAGTAAAAATGGCAAATGTCAACAAAAATTGGCAGGAAAGTTGGAATAAAACTTGAAAAATTGTGAGTTTGTTGCAAAAATGGTCTAAAAGTGGAAAAAGAAAACAAGCAAAAAGTAACAGAAATGGAAAAAAAATTGGCAAGACAATCGGTAGTCAACCTGGGAAATATTGAGAAGGTACCAAAAATGGTCCAAATGTTGAAGGTGTCAAAAATGTGTTCAAAAGTGGCAAAAAAAGCAGAATAAAGTAACTCAAATGGGCAAAAATGGACCGAAAGTGGCAAGAAAAATTTTGGAGAAACCTTTTAAGAATTCATACCGAAGCAAAAATGGTGAAAAACAGAGATGGAAAACAGTGAAAAGTGGTAAAAATGGCAAATGTCAACAAAAATTAGCAAGAAAGTTGGAATCGAAACTTGGAAAATTGTGAGTTTGTTGCAAAAATGATCTAAAAGTGGAAAAAGAAAACGAGCAAAAAGTAACAGAAATGGAAAAAGTATGGCAAGATAATTGGAAGTCAACCTTGGAAATATTGAGAGGGTACCAAAAATGGTCCAAATGTTGAAGGTGTCAAAAAATTGTTCAAAAGTGGCAAAAAGCAATATAAAGTTACTTAAATGGGCAAAAATGGTCTAATAGTGGCGAGAAAATTTTTGGAGAATCCTTTAAAGAATTTAGAAAGTAGCAAAAATGGTGGGGAAAAAAAGCAACGACAGAACAGTGGTTAAAATGTCGGGTGAGAACAAAATGGGACGAAGTGATAGAGCAAGAAACAAAGTCAGCAGGCCTTGATTGTTTGGACAATTGTTTATGACATGTTAAACGTTAAATCTACTTTCTCTCTTAGAGGGGAAAAAGTTGAATCTAGTGACATGGTGTTCAGACCAGTTGTCTGTTTCTCCACATCAAAGCCAATCCCCTGCTTTAATAAACACCGCCGTCTTCGCCTGCTGCTTCGTGGTTAATGTGGCTGGTGAGATGGTTGGTAATGGCAGCGGCGTTAGGGTGACAGGCAGCGCAAGGGCAACTCGAGCTAGTTGAGCTAAAGTGCTGAAACGACTGCAGAGTCTACAGCTGCAGTTCAAAGCCGATCAGCTTTTGAATCTTAACAAGAAGGAAAAAAGGGCCCTGTGCATAGGGAGAGAGGGCAGAGCCTGGCTTAGATCTTCAACCTCTGCTCACACAAACACACACACACACACACACACAAAGTCATGGCTCAGGCAAACACATACGCCAACTTCAAAAACAGGAACATTAAAGGGCACGCAGACAATCACATCAAGACACACAGCAAGAGCCACAAGAGTGCTGACACACAAATACACCAAAAGCAAACAAGTTCAGAAGCTCACATCAAGAAATCTGTCACACACACACACACACACGCGCAGCATCAGTCCTGTGTTCCTGGTTGGCCAGCTGTGGGAGGTCACACAGACATGACAGTTGTGCTATCAGGCCAGCATTAAGGCCTGCCGCTTTAAACACTGCCGTTTGAAGTCACACCAAAGTCAGACACTAGGATCTCTCATCTCCCATCTCCCTTTTAACACTGCTGTGCCGACATTTCATTCTGCCCCCCTTTTCTTGCTCCCGGCTTTGAATTTTAACTTCTTCAAGGCTGGAAAAACAGGCAAAGGCGTGTCATTAAGATTCTTCTGCCCGACGTGTTGAGTCTTCAGTCGAGTAACGACTTTTCAAAGGTAGCAGCCAGCAAAGTAACGCTCAGTCTTTCATGTTAAGGGCATTGTTCCTCTGACAGGTTCTGCAAATAGAGCCCTATCTTTATTGTGACATGTTTAAAGTATCAGAAAATTGATAAGGACGTGAAAAACAACATGATAAGTTATTTTCAAACAACAAATTTATGATCAAATTCCAAAAATATTCCATCTCTGGTTGTTTGCTTCATCTTACTTTTCTATATGTTACAGCCATAGAACCTGTGTTAAAACAAAAGTCACCTGAACTATCAAAGAATTCTTTTTATTGGTGTCTCTGTCTTCATAATTATATATACGCCGTTTACAGGAAAGGCCTTTTTTTTTCAACTTCAAGATTCAAAAAGTCACAGAGAACAGTCACACTGGTTGTCCATACTGTGTCCTAGCACACTACAACCCTTAAATACAGTTTGATTAGTTGGACTATCATTATTGATTTGCTTAGTTTATTCTACACATTAATAAATGTAACACAAATACACCCCCCAGTTTTTAGTACGTTGTATTTCCTCCTTTAACATCAATAACAGTTTGAAATTCTTTGTGGTCGTTGTGGATGAGGGTCTTTATTTTATCAGATGGTCAAACTGACCATTCCTCTTGGCAAAAAGCCTCCAGGTCCTGTAAATTATTGAGCTGTCTTGCATGAAATGCAGGTTTGAGGTCCCCCCCTCTGGATCGATGATATCAAGGTCAGGAGACTGAGATGGCCACTTTAAAACCTTCACTTTCTTCTGCTCTAGCCAATGGCAGGTTGATTTGGCCTTGTGTTTTGGATCATTGTCATGTTGAAACGTCCAAGTACGTCTCATATAAACTTTATATACTCGTTATAAACTTTCTGGCACAACTGTATATTGAGAAGGTACCAAAAAAATGGTCCAAAAGTTGCAAAAACAAAGAGTATAAAGTGACTAAAACAGATGAAAAGCAGTCACAAGTAGTAGCTGTAATGGGTTGTTGTTGTGCTGTAACTGTTCATGTAACAATGTTTTTGTTGAAAAACATTTAAGATGGGAACCTAGAAAAAATGTCGCACAAAAATTAGTAAGTGCAATCTAGGAAATAATTATTGCAATTAGATTTTTGCAAATGGTCCAGCCCTAATCCAGACCCTGTTTTTGTCTGAAAGCACTGTGTGAAATTAAAACCTAAAATAGGTGATGACAGGCTGCGTTCAAGGTGCTGAAAAGTGGTCGTCCTCCGCTGAGCAGTGATCTGTCAGTTTGCTTTGGGGTCGGAACAGCTAACTTTTTTAGTGCCTGTCTCTACCAAACAACACACACACACACACACTCACAGGCCTCCTCTGAAGCTGACCCAGTCTATTTTTTTCTGTTTACTCCACTCAGTGTTTCACAGCTGAACAGATCAAACACGCTGCTAAGCTGTGGATTTGTTTACTCCGGCTCTGACCCACGCCCAGCCAGGGACGAGCGAGCACTGCAGCTTCTTTTTTCCACATTTGGCATTTTTTTGCTTTTCATCTGGATCACAGCCCTCTCCTCCCTCCCCTCCCTAATTCCTGCCTCTAATGCCTCCCCCTGCCCTCTTTGCCCCCTAGAAAGTTTAGTTCAGCTGACAGTAATGGTTTTTGCATGTCTAACTTTTACTGCACACATCTGAATCCCAAATCTGATTGATGCAGAGCCCCCCCTTGGATTCCTCTCCTCTTTTTCTGCTATTTTTGAGGACCCTTTTTCAAAAGAGTAAATAATTTGCAACAGATCAAAAGATTTCTAGATTCTTTTGACTTTGAGTTACATCACTTTTGGTGGCTGGTAATCAGTGGTGGAAAGAATACTGAAAATCTGTGCTCAAGAACTGTTACATTGCTAAAATATAACTCAATCACAAGTAAAAGTACTGGTGTTAGAAAACTACTCAAGTAAAAGTACAGAGTATTTGTGAAAAAACATACTCAGATTATTAGTTACTTTTAACTGGTGATGTCACTCTCCCCTCTCCACATAGGGCTCTAAATGTTGTGTTTTGCTTTACCAATAGTTAAAACACTAACAATCAATAATCCAATGGTTCTCAACCTTTTCCAACTCACTTTTAAATCTCAAAAATGTTCGAGGCCCACCTCCAACCCAATAAGTACGGTGGCTGTGTAATGCCTTTTTAGAACCCCATTCGTGACAATGACCCACAAAATGAAATGAAAAATATAATAAACCCAAAATGTGATAACTGGTCAATCATATAACAAATGCTAAGCCAAAAATGTAGTCATTTTTTCCCCCAAAATATAACAAATTGATCCATTTGGGTCAGTTATTACATCTTTGGTGCATCTTTACTACATTCTTTTTGTTACATTTAGGGCTCAGCACTTTTGTTAAGTCTTCAATTAGTTTTTAAAATTTGGGTTTAACAACATTTCATTTTATTTCATTTCAGGTCACTGTTATATTTAGGGTCATGTTACCTAATGGGCCTTAAAATGCCAACTTTAAGAACTTTTTTTTCATACATGAATATCTGAACTGTTTTAATTTCCTTTAAAACTTAACTAAGTTTGACATTTGAAACATTATCCTGTAAATTTGTGTCTTTATTTCCTTATCTTTGTATAAGTACATTCTAATAAAATCATACTTCTTTGGAAATGATTTGGCGGCCCACTCACAATCGATTCACGGCCCACCAGGGGGCCATGACCCACAGGTTGGGAATCGCTGCAATAATCATTAATAACTGATAAAATAGAAAACAAGTGTTTTCACTCAAGTTTTTATTTCCTTTTTCAGCAAAGGTCTCAGGCAGACAGAAAACAAAAGTAGATGAGGTTCAGTTGCCACGACTATTGATAGAATATCCATGAATACATTTTCAACTGGTTAAATTCTTAACACAAAATCAATTAGCGATTTATCATTAACATCCATTAACATTTTTCTGTTTTATTTTGTTTTTCATCCATATGTCCTGGTTTTCATTGGCTTCTTTGCTATCAAATCACTTTACTGGCTACAAAAACGCAGATAAAAGGTCGAGATATTAATGAAAATTGTTATCAGTACTCAACTATGATTTTAAAAGTAACTAAGTAGATTACATGGCATAATGATTACTTAAGTACAAGTAAAAGTACAGACTTAAAAATCTACTCAATAAAGTAAAGGTACCTCAAAAAACTACTTAATTACAGTAATCTGAGTGTTTGTGATTAATTACTTCCACCCCTGCTGGTAATACATTTATTAGCCTCTTTTATCCCATTTGGATTATTATTTATGTCTTTAAATTTGGTAATCTTGCTTTGACCTTGCCGGCCACAGCAGTTGAGCCTTCATCCGTATTCACACTCCTCATGACTTCTTTCATCACATCCATGAAGTGTTTTATATCCTTTCCCTGATTTTCCCTGCCCTCTCACACGTTCCCTGTTATCCTTTCTAATTCTCCTCTTTGAAACCCTTCTCCTTTCTCCGTGCGCTCTCCCAGTCACGCACGACTATACTCGCCCCCTTGCAAGTTAATGCGCTTGCATGCGCGCTCACACGTACGCTGGTGCAGGCTGTGTGTGATGTGAAGCCAGGTCCGCTCCTTTCCCAGGCCGACCAGCAGGAGCGAGGACCCCCGGCTCTCTGCTCACCTCCTTCCATGACTCTTTTCTTTCTCCTTCCTACCCTCTTTTTTTATTTTTTTGAAACCTCTTCTCTTTCCAGCAAGGTGAAGGCCAAGGATGAAGGGATGACATCACTCAGGGGAAGTCCAGGAGGATGTAAAAGTCAAGAAAAGAGAGCCAAATAAGCAGCGGCGATGATTGTGGAAGGCCATGAGGTAATGAAGAAATGCTTTTGACCGTGGCCTTCCAGCTTTAAAGCTTCCCAGCATGGATCTTTTCTGGTTGTAGCCTCATTCTTAGATGATTAAAACAGGGCTGTTCTTGTTTTTTATCGCCTCAGAGGTAGAGAGGGTTTTTCTTGAGTGAATTTGGAGAACTGAAACTCTCTGTTCACCTTCCTCTGCCCCTGAATTTCGTGTCAAGACTGCTAATTCTCAAACACTTCAGCGAGATTCACACCGGTGACTCAGTTTTTGGCTCTTTGAAAACCAAGGAAACTTCTTCTCTACCAGGCAAATCAGAGACTTTTAATCCTGTACCACCGAATAACAGAAGAGAAAGAAAGCTTGTTATTTCACCATTTTTGTCCAGATGAAGTTGACAGGAATGTTAGGACCCAGTCACACTGACCATCCATGCTGTGCTTCAACCCTAAAGTCCAGCTCTTTGGCCAGTGTGACCTCAAATGAACCATGCTCTACTCGCCTCTACTCTGTTAGTGTGGCATTTCCACAGGCACGGTACTACGCGTCAGACACAAGTTTTTAGTACCTGCTCTGCTCTGGTTCCAAGCGAGCTGAGTGGATACTAAAAGGTGATGTCGACGGTCTGCCGGCCACTCATTGGTCAGAGAATGTCGTCACCGAAGCTTCTGACTCTGTACAAATCACTTACAAGAGGCAAAGGAATAAGTCAGCGATGGGTTTTTAATGATATTTAAACCCGACGGCACAGAACCAGACTGAATGAACACAGAATACCACCTTAAAATGCTCCTTCATGATTCCTAAATAAGTGAAAAGTCCTTTTTAAATGAAAAAGAAGTTAACAGCAAAGATAGTTCAGTTCAAAAAGTTAAAGCGATCTCACTGGATCCAGTGAAGAGTTGATGTCAGGAAGCAGCTCCTTCGTTTTCCTCCGCATGCAGCAGCACAAGGCTGTTGTTTACCTCCGTTGTCATGACGCCCGACATTGAGCCGCTGTATTACTTTGATGAAATCTTTTGAAAGCTTTGTTTTTTCCTTTAAAGACCACGGTGGCACATATGTTAGTACAAAATTATGTTTGTGTGGCGTTATAGATGAACATGCACGCACTTCTGAGCAGCACTTTTGCGCAGCTGTGTTATAAGATCCATGCCCACCGTGAGTCTGTAGTCGGGCTAGTGGAAAAGCTAACCAAACCGTGTAGAGTCAAGTAGAGTGGGGCTGGAACTGTATCGTGGAAAAGCGCCATCAATGACATATTAACACTGAGGCTACTTCTCTCGACAATCAGTTTGACCAGTGACAGGGGTGTTAAAAAGGCTGAGGGTCCGAAATGACTTGGCATAAGCTAAAAAAGTGAGTAAGTGTTAGCCATGCTCTCTGTGTTCTCCGTTATGCGACTCTGATAAGACCAAGTTTTGCAAACAGGCACATCATGATGACATAGGCGAACCATGCAGACTGAAGTCTGGTTCAAATTACAGTAGTGTGACTGCACCCTCAGAGCCATCAGATACTTTTTAACCTGCACCACTAAGAGGACTTAACACGACAACAGATTTAGGGTTAAATACAAAAGTAGTGTTACGTTTCGGTCTCTTATTCACACAGAAACAATGTTTAAGCCAACAACAAGTCAACATTGTTTGGGGATGTGTTTGATATAACAACTTGATATTGTTGGCAAAACAGTTGCACACTGTGTTGTCTTTGTATATGTCAAGTTGCCATCTCAAAAACATCCATAAACAATGTCAACTTCGCATCAAAGGTGACATAATTCACCAAATGACACTTAATGACAACATCCATGAACATGTATGAAGCCTCCTTCAACTTAATGACAGTGTCATGTCAGTCTTATGTATACCCCTGGAAAAAAAGTGTTACCCAGAGTTCAGTAGTGCGACCGTAAGCCACACTGGCCAGCAGGGGAACAGCTGTGGTGGGGCAATCTTGCTTGAATACTGCACAGTTCCAGTGGTCAGCTTGAACGCACCCTCTGAGCCACCAGGAACTTTTTATCCTTTACCACTAAAGGGCCTTTATATGACAAAAGTTTTAGGGCTAAAGCAAAAGAAAAAGTATTGTTGCTGTTTAGTCTATCGTTAACACAGAAACAATGCTTTAGACAGCCTAACATGGAATCTTTCAATGATCCCAGGGTGCTGCAGTTACTGTTGCCCTGTAAATGGCAAGCCAGAGTTTTCAGTGGAAGCAATGTCATTATGCCCCACTTTAATGTGCGCATCACACTTTCATACAGCAAACAGACAACAGTAACAATGGTTGACAACCATGTTGTGCTTGTGCTGCTGAATAAAACCATTGCTGTGTATACAGCTCTTACAGTAATGTTGCCAACACCAGGCCCGGCATGCAACCAACAGCGTTCCCATTCTCTCTGATTTTCTGTGTAAACATGGATATTTTTTTTCAGCGTCTTTTTGCATTTTACAGTGAAAAGATGTGCAAAGGTCTGGTTCATATTGGAGTCATGTGACTGCTGGCCGTACTGGCCAATGGGGGAACAGCACTGCAGGAGGTGACTCATGCTTGAGTAAAGTATGGTTTGAATGGCCAGTGTGACCGTGCCCTTGGAGCCATCAAATACTTTTTAGAGTGTACCAGGTTGATACAGTAGTTGCTTCAATGGTTAATAAACCTGCTGTGCCTAAAAACCTCCTAGTGGTTCAAACTATTTTGTATCATAAATTACAAGTTATTTGTTTGTAAATTATTAGAACATGCTCTGACTCAATGCTTACACCTTGAAGAAGACTTTATCAGCAGTAATTAAACCACAGATTGTTTTTCATTAAATCATTGCCCTTGCATTGTGGCCTTTCAGTGTTTTGAGGGTGTTTGCATATAAAACAGCTCATTCCCCAGAAGGCTTTGCAGTTATGTGGGTGTTTCTTGTATCTAACAGACCGAAGGAGGGCTGTGGTTTGTGTTCACGTGGTTCACAGTCCAACTTTACTGCATTCTGTAGTGAATTCAGCCTGAAGGCATCATGCTAATACACTCCCACACAGTTACAACCAACAAAAAGCCTGATGTAGGACGTTGGAGATATAGAATATTACAAAGGAAATATGATAGATGTGTAATATGAGAGCGTCCTTGAATCCTGCAGCTGCCTTTTAAGTGTCTGATTCGAGGAGAGTGGGTTTGATTTGTTGTGATTTTTCTGTGTTTATCAATGGCCTTGAGAGCATCCATATTGTTTAATAATCAGCGGGATGTTTAGATTTTAGATGCAGGTTGGAGAAAAGAGAATCCAGACCCCTCCATGTCTGCATGCAGCGCCCCAAACAAGAACCACATGTCTCCGTCCTGGTTCCTTAATTCTCTCTCTCGCTCTCTCTCTCTCTCTCTCTCTCTCTCATACCCCAACTTCCCTCTCCGCCCCATCCTCCTGCTGCAGACTACAACCCCTCACCCTGGGAAAAAACGAGGAGGCTCAAAGATTCAAAAACACATGTGGTTAGCCATAAAACTTCACATGCACTCTGTGTACCCTGACTGCCCCCTGCTCCAGCCCCCCACCTCAACCCCACACCCCCCCCATCCCCAACCCAACATCAGCCTACACCGAGGAGAAAAGTCATACAAAGAGGAGACGTGGAAACAATGGGATGAGAGGAAGCAACATCAGGCAACAATCTGAGCTGTCTGTGGTGGGGAGCAAAAACAAAGGAGCGTGATGGGGGGGGTTGGTGGTGGTGGTGGTGGGACAATGGCCACAGTCAGAGAGAAGGTGACTGCAGGCTACCATTCCTGCACGGGCCAAGAACAATGCCCATCCTGTGGCCTGGTGGGGCGGCGTTGGGCGCTCGGTGAAATTCAAGACAAACGTAAACACCAAAGGAGGACAATAGTGATCGCTCTCCTTTACAAAGGATGCTTTTCCTTCAGCTGCAGGGAGGACGCACACAAAGTCCCCCGACACGGCCCGAGCAGCTATCAGACCTCACGTCCTCGACAACCTTTTAGCAGCAACGCATCGGATACCGCCGCGCTACACCACTGGCAGATTGAATTTCTGGCCTCAAACATTGCAACCCTGTCTTCTTCATTTCCCAAAGCATTTGTGAGATACATAATCTCTACAAATTCTACCTGTGTGTTTCAGGATAGAAATGTGATAGCCTTATTTTTTTTTTCTTCAAAAGATTTGTCTTTGAATGATCACAATACTGTCTCACCTGAAGCAAATACTTGAATCCTATTCACACATTCACACTCCAAAAATTTGTTAACACAGATGTTTTCAGACCTTTTACTGCCAAAAATGGTCTCGAGACAATTCCAGAAAACATCTTGTGTCCTTAAAGGTAGGGTCTGCTGGACTTTTTCGTTACTGTTTGTAAACACAACATCCATACTGGGCTCCTTCTGCGTGACTCACTGCCAGTGGCACCAACACCCACTGACTCCAACTATAGCTCATAGCTGTATCTACGTGAACACACTCAACAGCCCAGTGAGCACCTGCAGCATCGCGTTTCTAACCGAAAGAAACTCGAGAGTGATACACCCCACATCTCATTATGTCGTATCATGTCTATGCTGTCTTTCTTTTATACCCGTATGTGGTGCATGATGGCTCTATGGGAGCACCCTCAGTTTTGTTGCACCCAAAAAGTGCAATGACAATAAAGGCTATTCTATTCTGCGGGTAAATGAGGTATCCAGCGAATATTGTATCATTCCTTCTCTGTTACAGCCACTATCGTAGCTGCTTGGGATAGCTTCTCCCACTCACTATCATCAACACACAAAGTCACATGCACACTGAAGCGCTGTGATTGGCTGGGGGTCGCCTAGAAACATCCCGAGACCACTAAAACATCAACATACAGGCAGAGGAGGGGGTTGAGGCCAACACAGACACTTACACAAATGCATAGAGGCCCAGAGATGACGATTGAGCAGGATTGTTTCTGTAAAAGTTGCCATTTATTTTTGAAAAAAATCCTGCAGACCCTACCTTTAAAGTTTCTTGAAGTTGTCAGGAGTTTGTGTGTGATCAGGGCTTCACCAAAGACTTTTTTCTCCCTCTCTTTAGTTGTACTTCAATTGAGCAGTCGATAAACTGCAAAAGCATTCACTCCGTTTTGATGGAAAGCTTCTGGTTCTTTCTGGCCCAGTGGTCATCCAAAACATGTCAGAAAATTTGGCGCCAGTTGCCCCTGAAAGCAGTGAGAGTCTGTCGTTGGTAAGAGCAGAAAAACAGTCAGCTGATTGGTCACATGGTAGTCGGATCAGCTACCACAGTGGCGCCTGGCCAGGTTCCATGTGAGGCCCCCTGGTTGACCACAGTCCCACGGCTGTCTGGGTTGATGCCTGTGTGGAACAGCTCGTATGGCTGATCCAGGTTCCAAATGAGGGGGTTCAGGACCCAAAATTGGGGGTCTCATTCTCTCATATCCGTCTATGGTGGAATGATTGGAGTGTATTTAAATGAGGTTGAGGTTCACTGAGACAGACTGTGTTTTTCCCATGGCCTCTATGCTTAGCTGTGCTTTGGTTGCATGTTTTAGACGCTAGATCAACCTGTTTTGTTTTTAAATCTGCTGCCGGTTGTTTTGGGAAAGATTTTGTCCTTCGGCAGTCCATTTTGGGAAGTAAGCAGCTCCGTAATGACTGCATACGGACGTCAAAGCTTCGCCTTCACTATTCAAAGCGCATCTGTGTGATCTTGGTTCCACTTCCTGTTTAGGTTCCTGTGTGCAGCCGAGTCTTTGATCTGGTCTCGTGTGGGCGGGACAGGTAGCAGACGGTTGGATATCATCGGAGGAAACAATAGCAGGCAGGGATGTGAGCGTGAGGGGGAGGTTGACGAGGTGGCAGGTTGGCACAAAGTTGTGCCAGTTCATTACAAACAGAAGCTGGTTTGATAAAGTGGTGAGCGGTCAGCAGAGCAGATCGCTGCCAGACTCACTCTGGAGGACGAGTGTCTCCGGAGGGAACAGTGTATGGATGTGACGGTAAATACTGTGACTGTCAGATCACAGATTCCTCAGATCTTTATAAGTCAAACAGATAAGTTTGTGGAGAAATTGCCAAATTTGTTAAAAACACAAGATTTACTCGAGCGTCAGCTTTGTGACTGGACAAAAGCGAGCATAGAATGAGTGAGGTAGCTGTATAAGACTGAGGCATTAAAGGTAGGGTCTGCAGGAACTTTCATAACTGTTTATAAACATAACATCCAAACTGGGCTCCTCCTGCTCTGTGGCTCTGTGCCAGTGGGAGCACACGCCCACTGCCTCGTAGCGTATCGCCGCAGTTATAGCCGTAGCCTAACAAGCACCTGCAGAATCACGTTTCTGAGAAGGAGAAACTCAAGATCCATACACCTGACTACCTGCAGGTGAACGAGGTAATCAGCAAATATTGTATCAGTCTTCCACCGTGTTACAACTGCAATCGTAGCCACTTGGGATAGCTTCTCTCACTTGCTATTATCAAAATGCAAATTCACATGTGCACTGGAAGCGCTGTCTGCCTGATCCCAGCCTTATTTTCTCCCACTGCTCCACAAAAAGAAGAAAAAAACACAACAACGCGTAATTAAATTTCAGTTTCGTTTCATCTGAGCTTTGTTTGACATTTTTTTACAGCTGAAGACCAAAATACTGCAAGCTGCGATGTTTACAGAAAACAAATAAGGTCCTGCAGCATCACCGCAAACATATACAAACATCTAGTAACAGACCAAAAAGAGAACTCTCAGCTGCAAAGTAAACAGAGGGAGGAGGAGACTACAACCAGAGCCCAGGCTCAGAAAAAGAAGTCACAGACAGAGTCCTTTCAACATCCTAAATTAGAGAATAAAAGGTTAAAATTGAAAAAGTTGATATTTTGTTGTTCAGTTAACTTGTAGCAGTCATTTAATGCATAGTTCAAAATTTTCCAAAGATAAAAAGTAATCACACAAATTTTGGTTTCAAGACTTTAACCATGTAAAACTGTCACCAGTCTCCATCTACAAAGTCACTCAATGAACCAAAGGGTCATTTTTGGCCCACTGTTTTTTTGAACCAGAGTTGCTAATTTTTAAAAAGAAGAAAAAAGGGTTCTTGGGTTCTCCAGGGTTAATAGAAACATAGAAAAATAGAAAAGTTTAAGTTAGTCTAGCTTTTGAGCATTAAAATCTTGTGCAAACAGAACGACACATGTAAAAAGTATTTTACAGTACAGATCAGAATTGATCACAGTTAAGAAATCCAATTGAGTGTCTGCTTAAATCATTAAATTGGTGTCATTTTATGCATCAGAGGGTTGAATTCAACATTAATAGAGTGATTTAGAGGAGAAATCAGAATATTGACATATTTTGTGTATTCTGATACAGCTAGAAAGTATGGAGATATTGGTTTTAGGCTACATGGTGCAGCCCTGAAATGAACTCCTCTTCATCAAAAAACTCAATACCAACCTTTAAATGACCAAAAATCTGAATCCAGCCTCAAAAAGACATGGAGCCCTGGTTTTGAATAGCAGTCTCCAGTCTGCCTATCCCCAGTTCCCCCTTCAAAAAGATGACCCCATCTGAAATAGCCCTCCATACAAAGACGGGTTCACAGGGCCTTCTGACAGAGGAGCGCCGCTGTGTGAGAGCCTCTTACTTCCAAAGAGTCCAAAGGATGGCCTTCAAGTGTATGCACTGACCTTTGCTGATGAAAGGGCTGAAAATGGTATTTTAACAATATCATGATGCCCTTTCAATATGAAAGGCAGCATAAGCAACACTCTTAGCCAAAGAAAGTTGAAAGGAAGAAGGGTGGCAGAGGAATGTGGTGTGTCAAAGTGTGTGTGAAGTTATCAGCGTGCATGTGTGTGAAGCTTTGAGCTATTACATATTTCAATTAAATAAGGTGTCATGTAGGGTGGGTGGGTAGAGACGCTTATCCTGGATTCTTTAACATCTTATACATACTGTAGGTCACAGCTGATTCCACATCAAGAAGATGTTCAGCCTTTACTGATAAAAAGCCTTTAACGTAGCAATAATCTGACATTTTCTGCTGTGTGCTTTCATGCTGCTGTTTTGTCTCTCTTTCTCTTTTTGCAGCAACTCACCTGTTTCCAGTAGAGTCAGGAGAGCAGGAGGCAGCAGGTTTCCAGTGGATGGTTTGACCTTGGTTCTGAAACCATCTGTGGAGGTTGAAGTGTGAGAGTTATTATCTTCCCCAAAGTAAAGAAACGCTGTGCATTGAAAGAGTAAATGAAATTAAATTCCTGGGAGTGAAATAGATGACAGAATTTGCGGGAAACTTCACATCAAACACATCAAGTCCAAACTGTCTCACAACATTTCAGTTCTGGTAAAAGTGAAGCACGTTCCAAACCAGAAACCAGAAATAAGATTACTGCACAGACACATGAGGAAACATCACTTCAACCTCTCTTCATTCTGAAGAAAAGAACGATCAGAATCATCCAGAACGCTTATTTTCAGTTACTCACAAATGTCTTTTTTTTTTTTTTTTTTTTTAAATCCAAAACTTATTTTTTTTTACTTAGTGGAGCATAAATAGGCTAAAGTGTTATACAAAGCTAGAAATGAAATATTACCAAAAAATATTCAGAAACTTTTTTTTATGAAAGAGAGGAGGGTTGTAACTTTAGGGCAGGGGTGTCCAAACCTTTTCCCAAAAGGTTAGTATCGGCAACTGTGAAAATGACCAAGGGCTGGCAGCTCTTACGCATGTGTTTATTAACAGCAAAAGTTACAAATGAGCGCTCTATTGGAAAACTATTTCTTTTTAGTGGTTTTTGAAAAAAAAAAAAAAAAAAAAGTGTTTATGTCAAACATACTTGTGCTGTTATTGCAGACCTTTGAGATAAAACCAAACCTGGGAAAAATATGTGAAGATTTCATGGCAGAATCAGGATCTGGACTTTATCACGTTCGTTTATACGACAATTATAAAAAAATTAAACCCCAAATATCTCTGATCCTGCATTTTTGAACCATTTTATGCTTCAACAATTCTGACTTTTGTCTTTTTTTGACCATTTCATATCTTCAATTCAGTTTTTCGGTCCTCTAATATGTTTTTTTTTTCATTCTAAACAATTCATGAAACACATTTTGCATCATGCCGAATGCAATTAAACGTCAGCTGTAAAAGTTGTTGAGTTTTTGCAGATTGTGCAGAGCTTTAGCTTTATAAAGTTGCCTATGCACAGTCCAAATCTTTGTGAAACATTACCAGATATGTTAAGATGTATTTCAAGCATGACAGAAACTGTAAATGTAAACAGTTAGAACATGAGCTCGGGGGCCTCTTGAAAATAGACGGCCGGCCACAATTGGCCCCCGGGCCGTAGTTTGGACATCCCTGGTTTAGGGGGAAGAAGTGGTGAGAAGAGGTGAGAAGTGTGCACGCAACATTAAAGAGTTGGAACAGACTGAGTCCTGATTAAAACATAGTTTGAGTAATAATCTTTTGAAGAAAAGACAAATTATTTTTAAGAAGTATACTGATGAATGAACAAAAATAAGTAAAGGGTAAGATGGTATATTTTTTGTATTTATGATCTATTGTACATTCAATGTGTGTTTAATTCTTTCAACTCCCTTTGGAGCTTTTAAACTGTGACAAAGAAAATGCAGATTTAGGATACTGTCTTGTTTTGAGTTTGTTATTCTTTTTTTAAAATTTTGATCATCACTGATTGTATTTCTTGTATTCTTCATGTATTTCTTTCCTTTTTTCTTGCTTTGAGGTTGCCATGCTCTATATCAGGGGTGTCCAAACTAAGGCCTGAGGGCCAATTGTGGCCGCCATCTAGTTTCATGCGGCCCCCAGCTTTCATCTTACCATGTATTAATTTTGTCTCTCAAATTAATCATGTTCTAGTTGGATACATTTACAGTTTCTGTACAGTACCTGAAAAAAAATCTTGATATATCTGGTAACATCTCACAAATATTTGGACTGTACATAGGCTACTTTAGCAAGCTAAAGCTCAATGTAAGCTACAAAGACAAAACACCTCTTACAGCTGACATGTTTAATTTCATTTGGTATAATGCAAAAATGTGCTCTGTGAGTTGTTGAACAATTAAAAAAAGTAAAAAGAAAAAAAGAAAAACATATGAGAGGACACAAGACTGAATTAAAGTCTTGAAATGGTGAAGAAAAGACAAAAGTTGATGCATAAAATGGTTCAGAATGCAGGATCAGAGATATTTGGGGTTAAACATATTTTTATGATTGTCTCATAAAAACAAGTGATTAAAGGAATAAATGCATAAATCAAATCAAATCAAATCAAATGAAGTGATGTCAGGTAATATTGTAATTGGCTTTTGCATTAAATACTGTCATTATCTTAGATTTTAAGTTACTGCCTCATATCAATCCCCAGCTGAAGCCCCCTTGAGTTTTTTGGATGTTTATGAAAGCCCACTTTTTTTTTAAACTAGTTTCCAGCAGGAACCACTGAGCTACAGAGGGATTGTTACACTGAAGGATCAAATGACACACTGGTTGTTTAACATTAGATTAAAAGTTATCTTGGTACCTTCTAACAGTGCAGAGTTGATCATGTTGTCAGGCCTGTGAGTGTCTCCCTTTGTCTCCTCTGCTTGTTTCCAGGTGAGGCTACTCAGTGATAGCGAGCTTCACCTGGTTCAGACTTAACCAGTTCACTGCTGAGAAACTTTTGATTCGAGGGGGAGCTGCTCGTCTATAAGAGATGTTTGTGCATTTGTCAATGATACCTTGTGTTTATTTTTCTTTGTGTTAACCCTTTAACTACCTCCTCAACCAAATTGTTTAGCTCAGGGATGTCCAAACTTATTTCCATAAGGGCCGTATCGTATACTGTGAAAATGACCAGGGGCCGACAGCTCTTACTGACGTCTATTATCAGCAGAAGTGACAAATGAGTGCTCTATTTGAAAACTAGTTCTTTAAAATTATTTCAGAAAAAGAAAACAAAAATAATCAAAAACAGTCTCTTAGTTTAGTCAAACATTCTTGTGCTATTGTTGCAGACTTATGAGATAAAACCAAACCTGAGAGAAATATGTCACAATTTTTCATGGTAAGATCAGGAAATGGACTTTATCATTTGTTTATGAGACAATCATAAAAATGTTTTTAACCCCAAATATCTCTGATCCTGCATTCTGAACCATTTTATGCATCTTAAAAAAACTTGAAATAAGACATTTCTATGACCTGGTCTGGTGTGTGTGGCTCAAATTAAGAACAATAAGACATTTTTTTACTACAAATAATACATAATGACTTGCTTAGATTTCAGTTTTTGCAGTGTGTGATCATGCAGTTGATACCATTTTTGCTACTTGTGACTGTTTTTTGTCCATTTTAATCACTTTTGACTCTTTCATTTTGCTGCTTTTGGACAATACTTTTGCTTCTTTCTAACTATTTTCCAAGTTTTCTCTCAATTTTCAACTATCTTTACCCATATTTGCTGCGTTCTGACAATTTCTTATCACTTCTTGTCGTTTCTGCCTCTTTTTATCACTTAGACTGTTTCTCTTGTAAAGGTAGTTTTCAACATTTTGTCTCTTCAGTTGAGCAGGATTGAGTAAAACTGGTGTAAAGCATAAAACATCCACTGCAAAACAATTTATTCTGAAGCATTTCAGCTCGAAGAAAAGTTGCACTGTCTGTTATTAGAATTTTGCAGCGGGCCATGTTGCGATTTAATCTAATTTGCGATGAATTGCCCAGCCCTTAACAGAAGGTGGTAGAACATGATCATTGAATCAGCAGGAGCAGGTGAGAGAAATCAAGTCAGAAAAGTTTGTTTTGATATTAATCAGAGTGTTTTCTGTCTTTAAAGCACAGTTTGTATGTTGTCAGCCCCCTCTGAGTTACTCACTGGGGTCGTAATTGAGACTCAGCATTAGACCACAAACACACACACACACAAACATAGTGCATGAAGTGCCACAGGAGGCCAAACAGTTAACCGTGTAAATAGCTGTGTGAAATGTACTTATGGCACAATTTGCCGAAAGTCTCATTAAAACACACACTCACACACTCTCTTCGTCTTAGCAGTAAATCACAGAGGCTCTGGTGGCCAAATTAATGCTGCATGTTTTAATTTCCAACAGGGAGTAAATTAAGAGCTGATAATGGATGCAAATGTGAGGGAGATTTCTCGCTGGAACCAAAGAGTGCACTCTCCACAGCGGGGATATGTGTGTGAGTGTGTGTGTGTGTGTGTGGTGGGGTTCTAATACACAAACAAACACACAGCTATCCCAATTAGAGCTGAAAACACACAACATCCAATCACACTAGAAACAGAAAACCACAGAAGCCATTTGTTAATTTGAAAAATAGAACATTTTAATAAAGGCTACATCTCTTCATAATTACAATAATTAAAGTACCGAGGCATCTTTTTCAACTGTGCTCTATAGAACGCATAATTTACAGTTTACAAGTGGAGCTGAGGAAGCCATGAAAAATATTATAAAACATAAACATGATGAAACGGATACTACAAGGCATAAAAATATCTTTTCAACATAAGGCCCCTTGAAAAAACCAAGGGAGTAATAAGACCCTGAAAACTGGGTAAAACACGGCAAGAATCCATGTAGGCACAGCTACTGTACTCACTTTAAACACTATGGACATAGTGTAGATCACCATCGTTAGCATCTGCAGCTCACAGTGCAGAAATACACACAGAGTAACTCCGACTCTACCACACGCAGTCACACAATCACAGGAGGGGGGCGCAGGTTGGGGTAGCACGTATAGAGCTTTTTGTTGGTAAATATTAATATTGGTGTAAACACATTTTGGGGACCTGTTCAGGGCAGTTTCCTCTTAGCAAATATGTAGGCTATTTGTGCAAAGCCTGCGCCGCTGAAACAAAGGCACTAAGATGCGAGAGATCAAGGCTAGCTGGGCAGAATCCCAGCGAAGGGAATTAAACATTAATAGCGTTTTTTGTTCCATTTTTTTTTTTTTTTTTTCTTTTCAAAGTACACTCAGGGCCTTTCAGAGCACATGGGGACACAACCACAAATAGCACTGCAGTAGTAAATATATTATCAAACTTTTAAGTGAAAAAAAAAAAAAAAAAGAGCCGCTCTCAAAGCTTCAGCAGTAAGCTCTCCAGCCAAGAGATCAGAAATGTCCCACTAAACCTCCAGGAGCAGGAGCGGAGCTTTTTGAAGAGGTATCTTTGAAGTTTACAGTTCAATACAAGGGGCAGAAAATGAATAAAACCCATTTCCTTTGCTCTAGAACTGATGCACAGAAGGGAATGGTAAAAATAATCATCAAGGATCTGGAAAAATAACAAGATTCACCAACTCCGAGCAGCTTGTCCATGGAAGAATAAAAGGGCTGAGGGTGTGTGTGTGTGTGTGTGGGGGGGGATTTCCAATAAATAGCAATAGAAATCTTTACACAGCAATACGAGCATCACAAAACAATGCAATGTACATGTACATTTGCATAAACATAGAATGGTGTGCTAGCAGGTGCTAATGGGCGAGTGCTAGCACAGGCAGGGGCAGGGGGGGGGCGTCAGTCTCAGGTTTGAACCCGCCGCCCCGCGTCTTGGAGGAGTGGTCATTCACCTAGAGTCTGTAGAGTTCTGTCTTCTGGAAACAGCCCTGCAACATGCAATCCTGCTCTTCTTCTTCTTCTTCTTCTTCTTTTTCACTTCGAATCAAAGTCCTTTAACAACAGAATCCTCGTCATCTTTCCCAAATGTTGCAGACGTGCCTCGATCCTCGTAGCTTAACACAAACGCCGTGTTTTTTCTGAGTGTGCGAGGGAGTGCGTCCGCCGTGTCGCGATGCTCCCCACTCCGTTCCTCACTCCATCCTCTCCACCTTCCCCAGGATCTTGCCCTCGTAGGTGGGCAGCAAAGAGCCGTCGTCGGACACCTCCTCGAAGACGGCGCCGCACTCGAACTCGTCGCTGGCCTTCTTGAAGTAGTACCTGCGGGCGGAGAGATGACAGGGGAGAGTTAACGCCCGTGGAGTGGCAGAAATGATTCGGGTGTGTGTGTGTGTGTGTGAGTCAAACGAAAGCGCCCAAAAGTCAAACAGCTTGACTTCGCCGCCTTTGTTCTACCTTTTTAACTCCAGAAATGATTTCCGCCGTCTGTGAAAAGCCGCTCGCTGCGCTCACTGACTCTGGGGTGGACCCTGCTGTTCAAACTCTTCATCCCTTCTTCTCTTTCTTACCTCTCTCTCTCTCTCTCTCTCGCTCGTGTTGTTGTGAGTTTCAGCTAATTAGGCCAGCGTGCAAATGAAAGACTCCTTTCACAAAGGCTAAAATTTTGGGTGCCTGGAAGTCTGCCTGTCATTGCCCCCCCACCCCACACACACACACACACACCCTGAGTCCTACACACTTGTTAGAAGACACACGTGTGCTGCTTTCACTCGTCCCTCGTTTCATTATTACAGGACAAAGAAAAGAACAAAGTGGAGGAGGAGGAGGAGTGTGTGGTACACTGTGTACTTCCTCACCCCTGTTGATCGCATGAGCTCTCGCTGGGTGCTATAGGAAGGGCAGCAGACTGACAACTTTCTGTGTGTGAGCGAGTGAGCGAGTGTGTGTTCATGAAAAGAGGAGGGAGGGGCTTCTCGTCAGTTATGACTTCACTGGGGCATTAATGATGTAACCCCCCCCAATCCTGGTTTTTTAGAGGAAGAGAAAGCAGCAGGGGTGGGTTTCACTCATTAACTATGTAATGGAAAAAGCCTCGGTTTGCTCCATGTGTGGGGTGACTGGAATGTGAGTGTGTTTGTGAGCATTTTGTTTTTAATGAGATGTGAGGCTGACCCAGTCCAAAATGCGGGAAAACTTCAAGAAAAGATGTCTGAACGCACATGAGGGAGATCGGAGAGAGGGAGCAGCTTCATGAGCAATAAAAGACAGTTTTAGAAAAATCCACACAGTCAATAAGACAAAACTGATAAAAGAGAGGACATGAACTTCTTACATCCTACCTAATTCTGGCTCTTATTTACCATACTTTGTTTCAAAGCTTGTAACTTAAGAGCCAAAGGGTCAAAGTTCATCAGTTACACCTCATTTGAAACATCTAAACGCAGCTGAAACACTTTTTTTTCTTTGTTTTTATAAACTTTTTTTTTTTTTTAAATCAATAACTTCAAAATGCTTCATGTCAGAAATAAAACATCCACCACATCACTTCTACACCTTGTCATCTACATCTGGGTGAAGTTTGAGCTTTCAAGGCAAAACCTTGTCTCAGGTGACCAAACACCAGGCAGAGTTGTACTCACTGTCCACACTCATCTAAAGACTGTGTACAAACAAAACCAGCTCTGTCGAAGCTCAGTGTCCTCTTTTCAAGTCAACTTTGCCCCCTTTGTGAAAAGGTTCACCAAAAATCATGAAATAACCTCTTATGCTGCACACATGAATGTGGATGAAGACACACAGCAATGGAAAGAGCAACTTGTCAATGATCTAAATGGCCACAGCTGGCTTCATGTAAATGGTAAAGGGATTGGTTACTGTATGCATGATCGACAGAAATGTTAGCCAATAATCAACCCTAACATGGAGCTATTACGCAACACCACTGTGCACTATTGGTCAATCGAGCAGGGAGCACCTGTTGTCTATCACAAGCTGTCCTTGGATGAAAACTCAACAGACAATGATGGGATCAGGAAAGGAAAACAAACACATCCAGCTTTTGCCAGATTCACATTGAGGAGGAAATGCTATGAAACTGTGAAGCTGCTGTTATTGATGAGAACAGACACGACAGACGCACAACGAACTTTACAGGAGAAATTTCACCACTTGGAATAATTTGATGAAACAACACTTTTGATATGTTTGAACTCTGGATCCTCTGGTGGAAAGGAGGGTGAATATTCAGGGTGTGGACTGAAGGTGGGCTCCAAACAGATAGGACATTCCAGTTGTTGTAATCGCTATCCGAGCAATTCTTTCACTTATTACGTTTTGTTGGTCGTGTAAACTGTTGGACAAACTGTGACTGAAATGTGAAGAATCAGCTTTCTAACAAGGTATACCATTTCAATGTTTGGCAAAGGTGTTACTGTTTATAATTTTACAAAGTCATATGAATGGCAAACAGATCGCCAACATCTCCGGACATAAAAGGTTAATAACTGTATCCTTCTCTCATCCTGAAGAGGAAGAAGAAAAACAAAAAGTCTTCAAAGGGCTGAGATCTTTTTTTTTTTCTGTGCAGAGACAGACAGAGACAGAGAGCGCCTGAATTTCCACTGGAACATGTTTTATGTGGCTAGATCTGTTTTTTTCCCCCCTTCTCCCCTTCTCTCTGACATCTGGCACCAATATCGTCTGGCAGGGCCCGGCAGTACTGTTCTTTGTTGAACCGCTGCCATGTTGAAATGACCCAACTCCACACATTCTCTGGCTGCTATTAAAGCGCCGCACAGCGCAGCTCTCTCTGCAGAAATATGTGGATGGTATGACACAGGAACTGAGACAGCGAGCCAGAGAAGAAGAGGAGGAGAAAAAGGGGGAGATGGACGGACAGATGTGGGGGTAAAGGGGCTAAGTGTTTGTTACGTTCGTTGATCTGCAGAAGTTTTAGATACCTAGTGAAAGGAATTATCAGTACAACTGCTTCTTTTTACGTCCAAACAAGACACTTTTGATCTTTTTTGGAGAGAAGCAATCAGAGTCAAATCTCACTGAAGCTGCGCGGCCCTGAAGTACAGCAAACAAGCCAGTCTGGCATTTAGCAATCTGCCGTTCAAAAATATCCATAAAATGATTACAACATGTGTAAACACTGTGCACAGTCATCCACACACACACATACATCCACACCGGGGCAGGGCGGAAAAAAAAAAAACGAGCCCTGATAGCATCAGTGAAGAATTTGCACGCTGGCCATTTGTGTGAGTCTTTGTTGGTTGAAATGAAAGGGGCCGGGGCTTCAAAGCCGTGTGTATTAAGTGTGCCTTAGCATGGAAATCAATACCAGATGGGACCCAAATCGCTGCAGTTCAAACTCTTCCACTAACCCCCGCACCACCCACCCACCCACCCACCCTCGCTCGCTCGCGTCCTTTCCTTTTCATTGAACCCCCTTCTGAATCTGACTGCGCAACAGAAACAAACACTGATAACAGAGCAGAGGGAGATAAAGCTCTAATAAAGGTGGAGAAAATACATCAGATGCTATGGTTTCGGGTACATAAATGCAGCGTTGAGCTCGCTTCACTTTGTCTTCGTTAGTTCTGCTTGACCTTTGTCACGGCTCCAAATCTTCCAGAGATCATCGAGTGATGCTGAGACGAATAATCAAACCATAAAGTTCCCGTAATTCCAAAGATACTTCTGCTTTTGCATTTCAGACTTAAAAGTTGCAGTGAGGACTATCCAGACTGTCTTTCTGCTGCACCCACTGAGTTACAAACACTCCTTTTAGAACTTTTCATCATCAATGTGTCTAAAATACACATGTGAAATTTGAAGATGATTGGGAAGAAATTGTGGTAGAAGTTCCTTTAAATACATACTCGATAAATCTTCCAAATCTGGCATTAAACTCAAATTTCTGAACTTCCCATTTGGAGTCCACGATGGTCGTAAGAGACTTTTTTGTAGGTCTTGGTTACACACGAAAAATTTCATGCATGTAGGTGAAAGTAGAGGGGAGGGCGTTGCACTATGGGGCTCATCACATCACAAAAGCAGAAGAACCTTTTCTTTTATTTTTTGTGAGGAATTAGGAGGGTGGGCAAATTTTACTGACTTTTTCAGCACCCTAGAGGGAAAAATCTGGAGTCCAAGTGCCAGAAACGAAGAAGAAGAATGATCTTTGAGATAACAAAGAGAACTTGAGGGTTGAATATACACAGTTGGTAAACATTGGAGGCACATAAACCGCCTTGTTAATGTTTTTTTTTTTAGTTTGGCTTTGTCACTGAGGGTCCAATGGGTCCTCACTGGGCTCAGGCTTTAATAACCAACTGTTGAGCTGTTGATCTCATTTCTAACTGTGGATTCTGAACTGGCATCTATATAAAAGTAAAACTATTTCAAGATCTCTTCTAAAGTCCTCACTGTGCCTTTGAGCCTAACCTTTGAACTGTTTTCAAGGTGTGCAAACTTCTTTCCTTTCATACGCTTCTAGATCAAGGCCGATGAACTGATAGCGTTTTATACCCCGCAATCACAACATCACTGAGGCGCCGCCGGCAAAAAGTCACATTACATCAGTGATTTCCCTCTCGTAAAGCTTTTATCAACAGCTCGACGTGTTCCCGTCTCTTTAAACACACCTGTAGTTGCCCTTCTTTCGGAGCTGCTCCTTGAAGTGCCCCAGAGTGAGACTGTGGCTCTTCATCGTCCTTCGGTACGGGATCTCCTCGCCACAGAAGAAATACGTCACCACCGTCTCGCCGCCGCCGCCGCCGCTGCTGCTTGCTCCTGAACCCTTTTTGCACTCCTTTATCCTGCAGAAAAAAAAAAAAGTGGGTTAGACGGAGCAGACAGGCTACTGAATGTACGAGAATGATTAAAAGAGAAATCAGAAAAAGGCCAGAGCATCTGGAAAAGCAAAGTAACTGCACCCCAAGTGTGGAATAACCCAGAGAGTGACCCAGCGCCATCACTAAGTGTGTACTTGTGTGTTGTGTGTGCGCAGTATTATCAATTCCCCTTCAGCTATGTCCAAGGCTTTGTAGGCCCACTTCAGAGGAGCTCTCTTTTTGCTAAGCTCCGCTCGCCCCAGCCGACTGCCAGCTCACTGAAGGACAGCCAATAAAAATGATACGTATATATGAAAGAGATGTCTCAGTCAGGTGGTGCTGTGACTACACACTCCCCACACACAGCACAAATACACAAGAATCATGCAAACACAGGCAGAGCCAGGCATCTGTGTACAAAGCTTAAAATATGTCTGTAAAAAGGGGGTCACCGTCTCTTTAAAGCCATGTGTATGTGTGTGTGTGTGTGTGTGGGTGGGTGTGTGCACATGTGCAAAATGTAGGTTTGACAACAAGTGCTGGTGTCAAGTAGGAAGAGTTAAAAGGGTAGAAGTACACTGCAAGGTGGAGGCTATGGCTGAGAGGAGGAGGAAGAGGAGCAGAGAGGAGGAGAGGAGAGGGAGGGCAGGACGCTAGAGGCATCGTACTCTTCTGATTGGAGGCCGGGGCTGGTGGAGGGGAGGCCGGCAGGGCTGGGATTGGCTAAAGACAGAGGGACGGATCCCTCACCCTGGACAGGCACTAGGTGACTCTTCTCCTGCTGGACGTTGGTAGTTGAATGTCTGGGAGGAGATTTCAAAGGTTTAATCACTTTGGCGCATCGTGAGAAGACGCAGGGTTCAGGAAATAATCTGGACTCTGTGAGTACCTTTGCTTGGTGGTCTTGGTGGAGACCTCCTCCAGTCTGCGGCAGGCCTCCTCCAGCTGGGCCAAAGTGTTGGGAGGGGGCAGGGGAGGCATGGCTGGGTCCTGGATGAAAGGCTGGGCAGGCTGGTGGCTACGTAGGTGGCCACAGCTTCCACCGCCACCCCATGTGTGTGTCTGCGCGGACGAGCCTCCAAAGGATTTCTTGGCACTCTGGTTACTGTGAAGGAGAATTAACATGATTATGCAACTCAGAGACATAAATCAGGACAAAATGAAACCAGACGCGTGTGTGTGTGTGTGTGAGTGTGTGAGTGGAAGTCTTACCTGTGGGACTTGTGCCTGCCTTGTCGTTTACTCTCCAGGATCCACTGCAACACATTCTGCGTGGGGTCAGTGGTGTCACTAGGGAGCTGTAAGGACCCACAGTCCTCCAAACACCTCTCTGGGGCTCCGTCCTCGGCTCCCGCGCGGCACACGCGCCTGGAGAGAGAGCTGGAGCGCCTACGAGGGAAAAAGGAAGGAGGTTGTTTAGACTCTGAAGAAAAGAAAATTGGAAGTTCAAAACCCAGAGAAGTGTCTCCAACTGACCCCATGTTGTTGTCCATGGATACCGCTCCGCACATCTCTCGGCCCAGGCTGCGGCTGCGCTGGTAAGGCTGGCAGGGCTGACACTCGCCGCTGCCGGAGCACAAGCCGTGCACCCGGAGCGCCGCCTCCCGTTCGATCTGCTCCTTGCTCTTAGGACTGGCATGATGGTGGATGTAATGGTGGTGGATGTGTTTTGTGCTCTGTCTGCTGATGAGGGTCTGCCCGGGGCCCAGAGCCAGAGTGATGGCCCCCTGGTCTGGACTCGCGGAGGTTCCCGTCCTCACCAGGGCCTTGACACCAAAGGCTGCCCGTGTGAAGGCCGAGTGCTCTGGAGAAGTGGAGCGAGGTGAGTGTCGGATGACGGCGGGGGACTGGCAGCCGGGAGTCTTCAGCACCCGGGAGAGGTGTTCATCCAGGATGGCTTGAGGATCCTCGTCGGAGGAACCGGGAAGGAGGGTCAGAGGGTGCGGAGAGAGCTGGGGAGCGATTGTGATAACCTCTGTATCTTCTCTTTCTTCCTCCTGGATGGAAAGGCAACGGTAGATCAGATCTTTTTAACACTACTTTTCTTATTCAAGATAGCTTTTTACTGGATACAACACGACAAGGTAATGCCCTTAATAACAGTTACATAGCACTGTTGTTTGAAACATGACAACAAAAGCAAACTTTGTGAGTTTGTACTGTAGTTTAGGAACCAGCTATGTTTCATGTTACTCACAGCCTGGTGCTCTGACACATGTCTGTAACATTGGTGAATCCTGGTTATGTCCTACCAGTTCTCATCTACCAACTCCAACCTCACCAAGCAGAGCAAACGTAGCATCACTCTTCATTTTATTGATACTCTCAGACTTGAACAGATCACCTGAGTATAACTGCTGCATGTGGTTATGAATTACCATTATTACTAACAGCTTGGCCCGTGTTTTAGCCTCGAGCTCGTGATTCAGCCTTTGGCCCGCACTCTATCACTCTCCTGTTTAGCTTTCTTCTGTTCTGTTCTGTTCACAAACATTTTGACCCATGTTTTAGCCTTTAGCTTGTGCTGTATCACTCTGTTTAGCTTTCTTCTGCTCTTCTGTCCCTTTTCTGTCAGACAGTCCAGCTCCTGTTTCCAATGACTACTACTAAATAAATCACTGAGAACGTTTTCGGTGGAGAAAATCTCAGAGCTGTCATCACTTCCAAACTTTGTCAGCCAGCGTGGTGTTGTCACAGAGACTTGCCGTAAATCAATCCACTCCAGTCTGACCCGTCAAGTCCTGATTTGGAAGCTAGGAATTAGCATTTAGAAATAACCTACTTTAGCGTCGATAATCTCACTTTAAGTTTGGGATTATGATCAGTCGTATAAGAGACTATATGAGATATGAGACGATTTAAAGATCACTTTGTGAGTCCTCACAGTTCTTTTACAGAGAGAAAATGAAGCCATCAGGATTCTTGAGACATAAATTTTGCACAAACAAACCTCCTGGATCTGCTGCAGTCTCTCCTCCAGAGAGTTGATGGTGTCCTGCTTCCTCTTCAGGCTCTCCAAGCGGGAGATGAGTTGGGCTGCAAACTCTGCCGGCTCCATGGGGACCATCTCCTTGGGAGGACGGCGAGTACGCTACGGAGAGAGATAGAGATACATGAGTTGCTACGTCGTGCCTCCCTACGTGACCAAACCTGAGCTAACTTCACAAAGACGCGGATCATCCTCCGACAGCACAGACTCAAACACCGCTGGTTCTGATTCAGGCGCCCTGATCGACACGCACGCTTGTTTAAAAGAGTGGCAGGGCCTGCTGCACGGTCCTGCTGGGCTCGGCCTCGGCTGGTTCCCTCTGTCATCATCAGCAGGCCGCTTTAAAGTCAGCTCACTTCAAAGGCTTCCTCGTCAAATATCAAACACTCAGTGGGGGGAGAATGGGACGGTGGAGGGAGGGATGGAGGGGTAGATAGATGGGAAGCAGTGGCTTTACATCTTGGAATAAAAGCCACATATCGACAGGGGGTGGAAGGGAACTCCAGGGAGGAAAGGATGAGGGATTAAAAATATGGGAGAAGTTGCGATGCAGAGATGTGTGCTCACAGGAGGGAAGAGAAAGAGAAAATGAAGAGAGAGAAGGATTCAAGGTGCCAAAAAAGGACAGGAGATCAGACAGATCGAGGTAATTTATTCCCCTCTTGTCACACACTGGGCACCTTTGAGGTACAGTACAGTGACAGTAGAAGAATGTGTGTGTAGACGCACACACACTTTTTAAATTATTTGCATTTTTGCACTGGGGCTTTCTTGATTTTTCTTTTTCTTTTTGTTTCTCCCAAGCCTTTGTAGTGAGGATGAAGGGGAGAAAGAGTGAGAAAAAGAGGCGCTGTCTGATGGAGCCTAGGGCTGGTGCACCATGGGAATGGCAGCCATTGCCAAAAATCAGACGGGAAACAAAAACAAGAATAAAAGCGAAAATGAAGCGAAAAAGGGACAGTGGGAGAGAGGAGGCGAGTGGATCTTTTTCCTCGTGTGAGAAGCGCTCTCTGTGGGTCTCAAATGTGGTGAAACGTGGAGTTTATTTCAAAGTCTGTTACTTCCTGACTCTGCTTGGACCTTCTCTCCTAAAGTTAGCCTCTTTTGAGCTGTCACCTCCCCCCTGACCCTCCAGAGCTCACATGACACGCTCAAGCTTTTCCCAGGTCTGTTACTTCCAGAGGAGGGGTGTATATATGTATATATATATATGCGTGTGTGTGTGTTCAGGGGGACTGGTGGTTAAAAAAAGGGGGCCAGCTCTGTTGGAAGTTGTCACTTCCCTGTGCGTTTGTTCCATTCATCCTCGGATCAAAGCACCGCGTGTGCGCGCCCGTGCGTGTGTGAATGTGTCTGAGTATCTTTGTGGTTTTTTTTGTTGGGGAAAAGCGGGCTGATTTCAGGGCCCTCGGGATAAAGCGGCAGAGATCTTCCTCATCTCTCCCTATTCTCCATATTTACAGCATCAGTGGGGAAGAAAAAACCCTGGTGTGTTCCGAGCGCTGCGGCGATAAACAGCTTAGAGACCCCCACGTCTCCCGCAGACTTCAAGGAACCCTAATGGGGGTGTAGGTGACACCAAAGGTAGTGAGGAGGCAGTTCCAAGTGTGTATGTGGGCTTGTGTGAGCGTGTGTGTGCGTGTGTGTGAGAGTGGGAGGCTACATCTTTGACGTTACTCTTCAGATCTTTGCTGGTGTTATTGAATTGAAAATGTTGAATACAGTTTGCGGGACTATTCATAGAACTGAGAAAGACCCGGAACGGGGGGAGGTATGGAAATGACTCTGTGGGACCCAGGTTCAAAAAGACTTCAGAGCGAATGTGCGCCCGTGTGTATGCACGCTGATTCGTGTGTGTGTTTTTGTGTACTTACAGGGAAAGCAGGCAGAGAGACTTGACTGTTCATCCTCATGTTGCGCTGCATCTCTCTCTGGAGCTGTTTCTTGGATCCCAGTTTGTACGGAGGGATGCCGTCTCTGGGGGGATGCAGAGGGATCACGGAGGTCAATTACCCAATCAGATGCATCGTTTAAGAGCAAACAGACATTCAAGGCAGGAGCTTGTTAGGCAACTGGGGAGATCAAACGCAGAAGAAGCTGAATGTATTAATTCTTCCATGCTTCTCTTGTTTCCAGATCTAATTTTAGAACAAAAAGATACTCATGAGGGAAAGTAAGCCAGGATTTCCAGTCCAGGTTTCAAAGACTGGGTGAGGCTGTGAGATGGCTCTAGCTCCAGCACAGCACTGGGAACCCTGTTGGTCATCGTCTCTCTCGACACACTCACAATCTCTGCAGGTGCTCTTGCTAAAAGAAGTGTCAGTATTCGCATTACCTAACTGAGGTGAACGTTAAACTGAGGGCCCTGTTAGTGTTCTCATTCAGAGTTACCTCAGGACAGGACCCAAGGGGGCAGCTAACCTGGTTAAATCTATCTGAGGGGCTGCGCAGCTGACTGGAATCAAACAACAAGCTTCAAACTGAAACACTTGACAGAGTGAAGCAGTCTTTTCTCTCATGCTAAACAGCAGTTTCCTGGTGACCTAGCCTAACTGAGGAGCACTTTTCCACTTTTGCTTTGAAATGCCACAGTCATGCGCATAAGCCTCCCCCCCCACCCCTCCTTCCCTTCCCTCCCCTCCCAATCTTCATTTGGCAAGCGCTGCCGCAGCCAGCCTCTGATCTCCGCACATCAAAAGGCTGGTTTGTAAGATAAGGTAATGTTTGAAGTCTGCGCAGCTGCATTCCCCAGCGTCCAAGCAAATCCATAAATAAGATATAAGCAAAAATCCCCCCCCTCCCTCCCTCCAACACTCTCTTTTCTTTTCCCACCCAACTGCCTCCTCCCCCGTCGCTTTCCCCCCCTTTTTTCTATTCTTTTCTTGATCTGTAAATAAAATTCAAATGTTTATGGCTCCTTTCAACTGACCTAAAGAGAGGCAGATATTCTTCTCATCAAGGCCACAACAGGGAGAGCGGGGGCGGGGGGTTGTGTCCCTGTGGCTCAGGCTTTTTGTCGCCACACTGGGCAAAGTGCAGGAGAATAGGACTATATGGGCTTCGGTCTCTTTGAAGCAGCAGAGATACGCAGAGCACAGAACTCAACGCTGTGAAAAAAAAGTCTTTATAGCTGCGATCAGCCCGCTGGATGTTCTGAACATCAGTGTCTCGGTCTGTTTGGATCTTTAGCGCCGTCATGCTAAACCTCACTGCTTTGGTGACATCACCCACCCTTGATGCCTCCCCGTGTGAAATGAGGCAAAGCAGAAACTGACTGTACCTACTTTTTTTTTTTTCTCTGCGTTCTGACCTGAGTGCACTCGGCCTTGAGCTGTGCACCATGCGATGACTTCATGGTACCTTGTCGCTGAGGTGACACGTGATTGCATGGAGTAATCCTCTAAAAGAACGAGGCCCTCAGCACGTACACAGATAAGGATAAACGCGCGTGTGGATGGAGGCGGTTTCTTTATTAGTGGACTCACAGGCAGACATCTGTAACTGTTTGGATCATGTGCTGATCAATAAAAGTGGAGGTCAGGTTCTGAAACTTTGTCACTTTTGAAGTCATGTTCTAATCAGATGAATGGATTCAAAAACTTAGGATAGTTTAAACTCTGCAACTCATTACTTTGAAAGTAGCAATATCAGCGTTGTGAACACTGATACAACCCTGATATCAGATGTTCGTATAACACTGACTCCAAAAGTGAGATTGTAAATGAGTCACAATGAACCAATCTGTTCAACCCAACTACAGCAGCTAAGCACACTGGAGGTATATCATGCTTGTTATGCTAACAACTCTGACAATAACTTGAGAATGTTGAATTAATTGGTATCAGATTGGATCAGCATCAGCATGAGTTGACCGAATCCCCTGCTGCTCCACTCACAGTCACTGCACTCTCTCTCTCTCTCAGTCGCTTAACCACTCACACTGCACATCACTCTGCCTGACCCTGATAACAGCAGGTGAGATAACAAAGCATTGAGAAAGTGCTATAACTGTGTGACTTGTTGCATGTATGGATGCTAATATAGATCTATTAGTAATTTGATTGGGTGTAGATAGGAAACTTAGCTGAAAGGCTCAAATATATCTCTCTATATGTGTTATATACCTTGTGATGTGATTATTGCACATGCAACTGTCACGATGACAATACTAAGATGAGATATTGTGCAGTCCTGGCATTATTTGAAATCTCAGGACACATACTTGGGGGACAATTAGGAGAAGTGGACATTATTTGAGGTGAAATACAGCAACATTACCACAGGGAACAAAAAAGACAAATATTTCTGAAGTTAACTCTCATAGAACAGATATACTGCTACTGGAAGTTGACCTCCAAACTTCAAGAATGCTTAATGTTTATCTGTGTGGGCTAAATGTGTAAAAATCAATCAAAATTTAAGTTGGAAAAAAAAAAAACTTTTATCTGAGAGTATACAGACAGCTACATTATTCCATCAACAATAAGCTGTCAAAATCAGCTGTTTGTTACTACATTATCATTCGATGATGCCAGATTTGTGCTAACTGTTAAAGCTACCAAATCCTAAGCCATCAGTGTCAGCGTCAACAATGTCAGGGATGCAGTTGGTATTGTTTTATAGATATGTATTAGTATCTGAATCAGTATCAGAGAGTTTTTAAACATCCTTACTAATCATCTCACTCAGTGTCTTTGCACTGAAGGTTAAAACTTGAACTTTCAAAGAGTTTAGCAGCTGTGCTCCAGCTTCTTCAGTGCACCTTTCACCAAATCTGGTTCAGTTCCCTTTAAACCCACTAAAAAGCCAGGATTCAGACATACTCTGTAAACGAATCTGAATTTTTCTCCCGTAACCCTTTGTGAAGAGAAAACCTCTGTAACCCAATGAGATACTGCAGATATTACAGTAACATAAAAGTCAGACAGAGTGTGGATTTGCATGTTTTGTTACTGATCACTTACACACTACTGTCAGTCAGGGACATGGCATCATCGGTGAGGGCATCACTGGACACCTCGCTGTCATTGGTGCTGCTGACAGGAGCGAAAGAGCCCACATGGCAGGCGTTGAGAGACTCTCCTCTCTTGTATGATCTGCAGAGGTTTCAGAGAAACAGGAAACAAACGTCTGAGAAACATGTCAAACAGGTGGGTGAGGTTTAATCTCTTGTTTCTGGAGATAACTTTAGAAAATGAGCAGCTACACCTTCCTTTGCATCGAGAAAGCTTTGGTTTGCTCTCTGTACCCCATTTAAGCCTCCTCAAAAAGCTCACAACTCCTCTCTTTCCACTTCTCTCACTCTTTCCTCTGCATTCATCTCCCGCTGTGCATGCATTCTTGCCATGGTACAGAAGGAGGAGAAAGAAGGGGGGGAGTGACCAGAGGAAAAAAAAAAAAAGAGGCATAAAGCGGAAGCATGAGAGTGTGTCAGAGGAGGAAAGAAAGAAGAGAGGGGGAAAAAAGTCGGGGTCTTCATGAGGAGGGAGAGACCCAGCAGGACTATACCCCCCCCCCCCCTCCCTCCCCAGCTCTGGTCTGACCTTCAGAGGGGCTCGCAAAGAGTCAGGTAATTAACACAGCTGGCCTTGCATTCTTCCCTCCTTGCCTCTCTCTCTCTAACCCCTTTTATTTATCCTTTCTCTTCCCTCCCTTTCTTTCATTTGCAGCACCCTCCTCCTCCTCCTCCTCTCTGTCCTTACTTTCCACTCTCTTTCCCCTCACTTTCTCTCCAAAAAGCATGCCTCCTAGTCCCCCATCCCTGAGATTTCAAAAGGGAAAAAAAAAAAAGATAAAAGCGGAGAAGGCAGCAAAGGAGGGAATCAGAGGAGAATTGACGCAAACAAGAAAAGAGGGAAGAAGAAAGTGAGAGGGGTTGAGGAGGGGAGGTGTTGAGTCTGTAGCGTAGAAAGCAACACAGGGAAGAGGAGGTGAGGAGAGGGGAGAAATAGGTTCCACATGTTTTGGATCTGTAGTGTGACAATGGGGGAAGATTCATCCAGGTCTAGTGACGTACACTGACAGGCGACAGATCCTTCCAAAACTGAGGGGGGAAGGTTGAAAAACTTCACTTTCTTTACACAATGTTAAATCTAACTTGTTGTTTCAATGTAAAAATATGATGTAAAGGGCTGCCTTAGACTTTATAGTTCACTTTTCAGGTACTGTTCTTTGAAATAACCTATTATTTTTGTCTCAATTGAACTATTTAGTTTCCTGACTCGTAGTGTGACTGTTAGGTTACAATTCACAGAGGCGTTCTGGATGTAACTTCAAAGCTGTAGCTCTACTAAACAGCTGGGAGAGGCTAAGGTGGTTATCAAGTCCACATGCATTACTGGTTTATTTGGAGAAAGAATTTAAAGTTAAGATATATTCTGTAGTTGGGATGAATGAATGAATGAATGAGTGATTGAAAACGTTCATTTTGAAAAATGTGAAAGAATAACACTGAGAAAACAGAGTCAGAACAAATAAACTTTGCAATTTTGCCTTGAATCAAAAGAAAAAAAGACACTTTGCTATTAAAACAAAACAAAAGGTACCAACTTATAATTAAGTTTTATCACAAAAACTTCAGTAATCTTTTGTCATATTGCTCCCGGCCCTGTGTGACTTTAAATCTCAAGTCAGACTTTTCTCCTCTGTTGTTCTTCAATGGAATGAATTGCCCAACTCCATACGATCTGCAGAGTCTATTTCTACTTTTAAGAGACGCCTGAAGACTCAACTGTTTGGGGAACATTGAGGAACTTAACCTGACTCTTCTCCTCTTTGTCCCTCAGGTAGAATAAACCAGAAGGTCTCAGACTTAGCTCTAAGTGAACACTGTGCACGTAATCAGCACTTAATATTGAATGTTGTGGAATATCAAGCCATGTTGTTGAATTTGAATTATGGTTGTTAGCTTTTGGCTGTATTACTTAAAAAAAAAAAGAAAAAAAAAGGGGGGGGGGGTCTTCTTGCACTAGATGGCGGCACCTGCGGCCAATCAACTTGCAGCACTTTGTCACTCTTATGAAGGTTTTTACCTCCAGTCTTAATTCTTGCATGTGTTGTATGTTACTTTGGACAAAAGGTATGAGGAATATTGATATAGAATGGAATGCTAGAATAACAAATGTGCAAAACATGCATTTTACACTACAAGTAAAAGCTTTGACCCTGCCATTTAAAAGGCTCAGGTATAGATTTAAAGCCAATCAAGAGCAAGTAAACTCCAAAGTGCCATCCACAGGTCTGCCACAGATCCCTGATGTCCCTGCTGCCACAGGCTACAGGACAGCGTGGTACAGGAGACAGGAGGAGGCATAGCATTGCAATGTCATCATCTATTATTTGCCGGCTGGGGCCACAGCCAGTTGTGCTCTGTGAACTTTCCCGTGGAAGACGATCCTCATTCTGCTGAACTATTTCAAAGCCCCGGAAATCCAAGCGAGCGCCAGCAGAGGGCTGCTGCTGCTGCTGCTGCTGCTGGAGATGGTGACAGGGGCCAGAGAGAGTTTGTGCAGATTTGAAAGAAGTGATGTAGAGGAAGTGCTGCCTTTCTGGCGTCAGAGGAATGATTCTTTCTGAGTTAAACGAGTTATTCTTGCACAGCTTTAGAGAATATTAGACTTTAAAGGGTTGATGTCATACCTGTATCCGTCCTCCATCACCTCCACCTCCCTCATGGACATGGTGGCCCTCTGCGCCTTCACAGACAGTCCAACCAGCGCTTTGGCTCTGAAATCACAACTCCACTCCTCCTCTTCGTTGAGCGTGGGCAGATATCCACAGACAACTTTCAGGTCGCCCAGCCCGTTGGGGTTAACATGATTGGGGTTTTCTCCCCCAGTCCTCACATACTCGAGGTAAATGTCAGAGGTCAGGAACATCTGGTACGCTTTGTCCTCCATGTCTGTCTGGATTTCTGTCTGCGCCTGGTCGAACATGGCAGAATCAATGTGCTGCTTCTTGATATTATCCCGAATGAAGGTTTTAGTCGCTGGTTTGAGCTGTTGAGCAACAATGCTGTTGTTTTCAATGTAGCGCTTGTAGATTGCTTTGGCGACTCTCTGCGTTTTGGTATCCTTGAGGTCCATTTGTCTGAAGCCATTGCAGGCGAACCAGAAGTCTAAAGCATCGACACATTTCTCTCGCTCCAGGAATGTCCTAAAAAGTAGAGCACCGTCCTGGTCCCCGAGGAGAGAGTGCAAAGACTTTGTCCACCGGGACAGTGGTGAATCCGGAGAGGCACTCCCCTCAGGCTCCCCGAGACCGTCCTCATTCCTCCTGGCTGAGGAACCCGGAGAGCCGAGCAGAACCGATTTAGGGGGTTCAAGGGCTTTCATTATTACGAGTTTGCCGGGGTAGCAGGGCGCCTCGCCCTCCTCCCCCGGCACTGGGGGTCGGGGAGCATCTTCTCTGAAACTGCTGGAGATATGGTCCATGAGCGCCCGGCTCATGGCTCTGAAGGCAGCAGGAGAGAGATCCCGTGTGTTGTTCGCCTCCTCTGAGCTTCTACTGTAATCTCCTCACTCTCTTATGTCAGCAGGGGAGCTTCTCTCTGACTGCCCGTCTTCTCTCTGAAACACAAAGTATTGATCTAATCAAAACCAGATCCGCCCCAACTTCAAAGGGGGGAGAGACGCAGTAAGAGTCTTTTCAGAGCCTCTCTCTGACTTTACAGACAGAGACGGGCTAGTTCACAGAGAAAAATCTGCAGCAGAATTACATAAACAGCATTTCACTTCATTTATCTTAACCTGAAGTGGCATATCTGCAGTGGCGCTATTGGCGAGGACGCACATGAAGGAGAATCTATCGGTGCTTTTACGCGTATCAAAGCGCCTCAAGCAATGCATGGACTGAATCTACCTCCAGAAAAAAGTGGTACTCACGTATCCTGAGCTGGCCTCTCACCCGATCATTGTAAATAAGTCATTAATCCTGTGAAATACCGGGGCATTACGCACACACTCAGCTTTGGTAACGTTTCCAGATCCACCGTGCCTGCTGTGATGTCAGGGTTGTACAGCTTTGACTGCCTGCTGCAGATTGCGAGCACATGTCCCCCCCTCCTTCTTCTTCTTCAATCCATCCCTGACACTCTGATATTATGGGCAGTCACTCTTTACGTCTCCACATCTCATCACAAGCGGCTAAATCACGTCAAATTGAGCCTCCCCGCGAGGACGTGTACGACACATATGTGGGACAAACTCAAGGAGATGGAAAACGTGACCAAAATAGTTAATGAAGTTCACTGACTGCTGCTCTGCTGTTTGCTGAAATACTCCTGGAGCTTTTACGACATGAAGCTATCTCTTGTTTTAACAGCGCGAGCTTCACTCATGAACACCTCGTTCACGCTCACGCGCAGATGTCACTCAGTTTAACCGACCCGCGGTTACATTTAGAGTCTAACTTGACGGAAAAAGAGAGCACATAACTACTCAAATGTCTCAACTGTTTCAACTTGGGGTCGTGAATTTTCCTCCAAAGACGGCGCAGGTTGTTAAAACACCGAAGTGAACACTGTCACGTCGTCCAGACTCTTAAAAGTTACTCAATGTTGCACCGAAGTAGAAAAACCTGCCCTTTCTTTAACGTCCAATCCCAAGTACACTCAAGTCTCACATCTTGTGGGGGAGGAATTCCTCTCAAAGAAACAAGGAGCCCACTTCTTCTTACTATTTTATACTTCGACTGTGAATATGAAATCAAAAACCGCGAAAAGAAAATGAAGTGAAAGATACAGATAAGATACGAAGCGATTTTTGATGTTAAACCGCGAGAAAAGCGCCACATTTTCCCCAGAACATGACTTCAAAGGCGAGTCAACAGCACTTCAAAGGGAACTCCGATGGGGGCCAGTTTGAGGAGGCACACTCTTGTAACTTACCATCGATCCACGAGTTCTCCACACAAATTAAACTCCTGTTGTTGCTTTTTATCCGCATAAAAACGCGTATAATCCACAATGCTCGTCTCCACGACACGTCCACATACAGTCCTTTCGGGTATAAGTCGATTTAGTGAGAGAAAAATGCACTCGAGAGGAAAAAAATACCGCTTTTCTCCCTCCTCCTTTTCTCCTCCCTTTGCTTTTAGGCTGCCATGCCGCACGGTAGGTCTCTCCTGCAGGCGACTCCAACACCAACTGAGCCGACAGGCTGGAGCAGCGCACTTCAAAGTAAGAAACCGACTGCCGGGTCCCGACAGCTGCATAAAAAACAATTCAGTCTTAAGCCACTGAAAAAAATACCAAACAGACGTCGAAGCTTCCCTCGTGCACTGCAGTCACTCTGAATTTAACATGCTACACAGCTGTCTGGGTTGAATTTTTTTCTGCCATTCTTTAGCCACGTTTAACCCATCTTTTCCCACATCACGAAGTTGTAGCTACACAGCGAGGACCTTATCAAAGACAAGGAATCTTGAGCCAACTCCCCGAGGCATTGGAGCGTCAGAAGTAACTGATCTACCGCCCCAATAGCATTATCGCTACAATCCCTCTGTTGCTACATAAACTTTAAAGACGCAGAGATCCTTTCTTTGGCTTTTGAACCCTACATATTTTTTTTAGAGATTAATCCTCTGGAGTCTCCGGGATGCACAATGCATGCACCAGCGTGTGTAAAATAGCACGCTTATATCCTCACATGGATTTTTTTTTTTTTGTGTCACATCACAAGAACACTCAAACACCCTTATTGCAACTATTTATAGAAAAACAGACACACCTCTTCTGCAGTGTGAAACTACATAACTCAGCTTCATTTTTCTCCAAATCAGCCTCTTATCAAGTGTGAAAACAAATATCATTTACATGCTCAGTGTTGCAATAAGACATCAAATCATAGTGGTGTATCACTCCACAGCTCCTACCAGTGGCAGTCAGAGCACATACAACATGCAAAACACACCAAGATGAAAAAAGACAGATGTTATCGTTTCATATAGAGAATGAAATACTTTCTCTTCCCTGCAGCTCTAGTAATATCCCTCATTTTGTCTAACTGAAGCATTAAAAATGATGAAAAGCAAACAGATCAGACATCAACATACTGTGTTTCACAACTCCAACTGAGAGGATATGTACAGAACTGGGCATTTTCGGTTTTTATATTTTCTTTATTGGACTTACTACAAGTGGAGATGCTAACAGTGTTTATAGAACAGAGCCAACAGTGTTTTGGAAAGGTCTTTACAGTGTTCAAAAGAGCCCCCACAGGAGACCCTCTGTACAAGATGATAGGCTGTATTCTTGAAAGGTAGACAGTAGGTGTCTGTGTGTCCTTGTTGTCTCAGTGGACACAGATTCAAAAAGTACAGTACAAAGACGGCAAACACTTTGATCAGCCCGTTTGCTAAAGGTGCTGTGAAACTTTCTCCCTTGATACCTTGATTCCCATCAAGGTTAATAAAAGAGGAAATTGCTCTTGAAGAGGCTGTGATGACTAAGAGATTAGTCATCGTTCAAAGGCTACTTTAACCGGCCCACATCCTGCAAAAAAACTTCCAATATGTGGACATCAAACTCACTGTACCAGCAAAAGATGAACAGCAGTGATTGCCAGCAGGATGGAAGCTGTACCCCAGAGAGCAGACACAGATATTACCATGAGAGGAGTTAGAGAAGCAGTGCAAGTATTTTGAAAAATGTAGAAATATCAGTCTCCTCCCTTTTTTAAAAATCTACCTGTTATGGTGAAACACTTGGACAGAGACAAGATGCTGCAGAAGTTGGCCTAAAGTCTTCATTATCATATAAAACAGAAAACTAAAATGAAGATAGTTGGAAAAAACAGCTAAAAGTCACCAAAAACTGACTAGATAAGTTGGCAAATCATGGATAAATGATAAATGTCAACATTTTAAGAGTGTAGGATGAAGTATTAGGTCAATAAAAAGGGTTGAAGCTTGCTAATTTTTCATCTGGGTGGCAACAAAAGTGAACTCCAGTCGTGTAAATAGTAGGAAAGAAAGCTTAGTCAAATGAAAGTTCAATAATTTAGCCCAAGTAATGAATAAATTATTGATGAAGACGCCTCAAAGTGAATAATTCTCAATGGAGAACATATGTTTTAATATTTAGAAGTGTAAACTGAAAGTAAAGGATGAACAGATGGATTCTTAAGTCAAAAGTTATCCTTGAATAGATGAAAGATTAGCTCAACATTAGGAGTTAACAGTTAAATAGTAGTAATTTAAAAATGATTAATAACTGGTGGGAACAAAAGCATGCAGCTTTAAGCTTTGATTAGAGGTGTAAAGTGTCTGCCCTATTCTGGGTTACATGCTTGTAAAAGATGGCTGGTAATAACGAAAGTAAAAAGTGAAAGTGGCAACCTGATAGTCAGAAACACAAATGAAACAGTGAGCCATGTGATAAAAGCATAGGTTATTCATGAGAGAGGGAAATAGAAAGCCTAAAGTAGAGGTGAAATGGAAGGTTGGTGTCTGGTACAGGGGTGGACCAGAGGGGGGGCCAGAGGTGGAATGGACCACATAAATAAACCATCATAAATTTGAAATAATCATTTATGTAATACATTTTACGCATCAACTTGTAAGTTTACACAAACAGGTGGTCAGGTAGCTTTTTGGATGGTACACATTTAGATAGTGGTTATGAGAAATACAATAAAGCATGAAATCAAAAACATGTGACCACCAGCTAGATGTGACGATTAAACGGTTAAAGATGGTGGCCATAATGGAGGGGTGAATGAAGCAGAAAATAGTCTGGAATATTTCCTGTATATAAGTAGAAAGGAGTTCAAAAATTAGCCTTACAGTTAGAGTAAAAAGTGTCAATGGTCTATGATTAATCTGGGACAATCTAGTGAATCGCAAACTGTGGGTCAGGCTTCCTGGTGGACCACAAAGGTAATGCAAGTGGTCTGCCAAATTATTTCTGAAATAGAACGACTTTTGTTTGGGGTGGGGTGTGTGTACTTATATAAAGATAAAAATAATCATAATAGTGTTTTAGGTTTCAAAACTCAGTTAAGTTTAAAAGGATATTAAAAATGTTCAAATATTTAAATGTAGCAATCATGCGCAGACAAAGAAATATATGGCCAATGTATTTATGGGGTCGGAGGTGTGATGGGAAAATTTTGAGACTTAAAAGTGGAAAATGTTAGGAACCCCTTATCAAGGATATGCTGTGCTCTGCATTCTTGTTTCACCTCCTCTCTAATCTTTCTGATGGGCAACTAAGGGACATTTCAGTTACAAATTGACCTTGATTTTGTTTTTTAGAAACCTTCATGAGCACCACATATGAGACACAAATGACTCAGACTGAGAATTAAAAAGTCTGATATGACACAGTTTCTCATCTGGCTGAAGCTCATCCCCAGCTCCGTCTGGTGGTATCCAGGTCATCTGGCTAATATACTGACTCAGTGCTACCCCAACAATGTCAGCCTTTGTTAACTTTGGAGGGCTCAGCCTGACCTCTGACAGTAAACACACCAGGGTGGAAACCATCACCATGGAGATGGTGTGGACTCCCTGCTGGCACCAGGGGCCAGTTGGGCCTTCATGTCCTGTCTTATCAGCCCCCCCTCTCTGGTTCATGGGAGGTCCTTGTAGGTTGGCTCTTCCATGCTGCCCCTTCAGGAGCTGACCCCAGGTCTGAGACTGGCCCTGGACGAGGGGTGTCCTTGGCTCCTGGGCCTATAAAAAAACCTTTGAAAGGCAGAGGTTATGGGGTGTAACTGTCTCTGTGTTTGGAAGATATTATTACAGGGAAGGGTCAAATTCAGTCTGACTACAAAGAGGCCTATAAATAGAGACGGAAGGATGTGCATAAATCACTTTAGGGAACAGTTAATTCTTTAATGTTTACAGCTTCTTTTTAAAAGTGAGCACAGAATAAACAAAGGAGCTTCATTTGAAACCATCTAGAGTCGTGTTGAGTAAAAACAAACACCTATGTAACAAGTAAAGAAGCTAAGGACTGTGCTATGTGGTCTTTTTAGCAGCAGTGGCCGGTCGTAACTTCTACTGCCCACCTCAGTGGCAGCTGTAAACACTGAAATGTGTGTGTGTGTGTGTGTGTGTGTCTACCGGTGCTGTCCTCTGTGCTGCAGCCCTGTGATCAGTAACTGCTCTCAATTACAGTATTGTGTGCCGTTCCTTTCGGCTCGGGGTTAAACTCTTTGCAGACCCCTTTGAAGTGCTCATCCCTTTATCTCAAGCCAGAGCCAAGAATTTTGGGGGAGGACAATGGAAAATGAAACCAAGAGGGAAGCTTATGGCAATTATCAACCAGGGCCATGAGGAGGAAGTCAGCGCGCACAGAGAGAAAGAGGGAGAGCAGATAAAGAGAGCAGCCGATGTAGGACAGGGGGTTACTGTTTCAAGTTTGTTTGGTGTGTACACACCCGGGGCAACAAGCGGCTGCAGAGAGGGGAAATGGAGTCACCTCTTCAAAGTAGGCGACAACAGGGGGGACAATGGCCTCTGAAGGGAGCGAGGAGCTGATGAGAAGAGCTTCAGAGGTGGAGGTACAGAAGGTCAACGCACAACTTCAGCGAGGAGCAAAGAGTGACATAAGAGGACGGAAGGAGAGGGATGGAGAAGTGCTGTTGTCAGCAGAATCAAACGGCACGCAGAGAGCTGAGGAAGATACAATTAAAGTGTGGAGTTAAGACAGGCTTTGAAGTTGGACATGGTGCATAATACCCTTAAAAGTTAAGGAAGGGCAACAATTCGCCAGTTTGTTATGGGGATGTTTTGAAGGAGGAAGAGGAAGGGGGGTTGGGTTAGTGGGTGGTGGGAGGTTTTTTTTAAAAGGGTTCACTTTGAGGGGAATGAAGTTGGATTTTAAGTGCCAATTGGCCCCTGAAGGTTTTTTTTTTTTTGGCAAAACAGAGAATGCAAAGTGCGAGTGGGAGTCAGCGCCTACCTGTGCATTTAGATGATGGGGATGAGTGTGAAAGATGGAGGAAGAAGTAAAAGAGAGATGTGTCAGAGAGAGGAAAGACAGGTGAAAGAGTATGAGGTAAGAATGAAACATGAAGTAGGTTGGGAATAGGAAGCAGAAGGGAAATAAAAAGAGGCAAAAAGAAAGGGAGGGGGTGCGTTGAAGGTTATTTATTGGTTTTTTCCCTCATTTTAATCCCATTTTGCGCTTGACTTTTAAGTCTACCAATGTATAGAAACAATGTCGGATGCACTGTCTAATCCCGTTTGGGCCATGAAGCTCACTCCACGCTGACAGTAATGACTTTCATTTCCTCTGCTGCTCCCGCTGAAGCACCATGCAGACACTTCACAGGCCGGACGCCACCGCTCTGCCATGCTTGACAGGACAGAGATCCGTCTCCGGATCAATCTTAACCTGAACCCTGGGCTCCCTCACTCATCCTTAATCCATCACTTTAACCCCATCTTCCTCTCTGCTGACTCCACGGCGCAGGGAGCCCACACTGGTAAGGTGATTAAGTCGCTCGTCCATTCAACAGATGCCAGATTTTTATCTCTCTCCTCGCTTCCTGTGCCTCCATTAGAGGGGTGTGTGACGCATCAGCCGACTGAGCTCTGTGCCAACAGACACACCAGATACATTCCATTAAACACTGAATTACCAAACCAGTGCAGAGCAAAACTTTGGCCCATTTAAGATACAAAGTTCTGTGCAGAGTTGCCACCACTGAGCGCACGATGGTCGTCTCCTCAGGAATATTTTCTCAAAAAAATCTATGAAAGTTGAATAACTTAGGGAAGAAACTACTTTATGGGTTATTTCTGACACCTTTGTGAACGTTTGCTGTAAATGCAATGTTTTTTTGGTGTAAAAAAGAGGAAGTAGAGGAAAAGTTTGAGTCACCACAGCTGCAGAAGTTTCAATGTTGAAAAGAGTCCTGAGAGACGGATTTAGAAAAATACATGTGAAAAGTAAAATGAGGAAACTCTGCATTGCATCTATTTGGTTTTTAAGTATTTATTTGTTATCAGTAACACTCATTGTGACTTCAGTCCCATGGTTTACGTGGTAAATGTATTTCTTATCGGCTATTCTGTCCATTCCAGCATCCCGTAGTTAAGCTGCTGCAGCATCTTCCTGCTTCCTGCTTCAGCTGTGATAGAAAATACCAAACAGGTGGCTTAGGGCTTAGATGGAATTGTCACTCACTTCCACAGTGTCTCTTTCACTTTCCTTGTTGATTTGCCAGACATTAACCAGGACAACAACAACAACAGTAACGATTGCATGCTATCGTGTCACGCTTGTGCTGCTGAATCTACGGACAAATGTGCATCTGTTGCACCTTTTCTTCAGCCTCTAAACTGTTGTCACATAAATGACTCCTCCAGTTATATCGCTAAAAACAGGCCTAACATGAATACTTCAGTGTTTTCAGTCCCTCTGCATTTCCGTGTCAGCACAGTTTCTTTTCTTTTTTCACTTTTTTTGCGTTTTGGGTTGAAACGCTGTGAAATGTTGCTGTGTAAATGGGGCCTCAATGTATTTGCGGCATGAAGCTTGTTAGCCTGTAAAAATCCATGAATTAGCTGTGTCATTCAGCCACAGGGTTCAAAGTATATGAAAAGAGACTGTCATTTTATGTCTCCAATTAATTCTTGCATGTGCTTTAAATGTGGCCTCTGTCCCCTGTTTTTCCCAGGATTGCCTCTTTTGCATGAACTTGATTTGATCTAGTTGTGCATTTTTCAATTGGGTTACATGTCATATCTCTCTTTTCCGTGTGTTTAGGCCTGCTGTCATTATAATTGTAATTTTTTTATTGTATTTTAAATCATATCATCATCATCACAATTTTATTTTTCTAGGTTGCGTATTGTCAACTTGCAGGGTACTACAGCTGGAAATTAGCCGTACAGGCTAAAGCTGCCTCTTTTACTGTTCAGTAAATTAAAGGGGACTGTCCACGTAATTATAAATAAATTAAATAAATTAAACGATAGAGTAGTGGCTTATAGACTGAAAATTACAGTATATTTTTGAATGTGTAACAACGTTATCCACCCATTAGTTCCCACGGCCCGCCGGCGGGCCCCACTGCCATTCCTCGGACAGTATTTTCGCTGCATTTATCCTGATGTGAATTTTAAAAACATAACATTTTCTGAAACTAGAGACTTACATTTTTCAAATGAGGTGTCACTGATGAATTTTGACTTTGTGGTTCTTCAGTTATAAGCTTTATGGTATATAGGCCAGAATTGGGTGGTAACCAAGGTTAAAAAATACACACATCATAAAATAAGAGCACGTTAGTGAAGTAGAAGTGCAATATTTATATACACAATGTGTCCAAAAGTGAAGATACAAATCTGCTTTCTTTGTTTTCTAAATGAAGACACTGCTCAGTAAGGCTGAGGCTTGACAAAACTATTCTTGAAATCTAAAAAAAATGTCACTCTGATCATCCAATTAAAAGCGTCCTCACTCAAGGTTTTTAAAAACATCCTTTGATTGCTCATTCGGAAAAATGTCAGACAACTCTACACAGAAAGTTTTACAAATAGTTGCAGCTTTAACCTTAATGTTGCCAGAAACTGTGTTCCCTAAAAGAAAAAAAAAAGCATCTTTAGAAACAAAAGGAAAAAAACTGCAAATATATCTCTATAAGTGCGGCAAAGAAATCCCATGATCCTCCACACAACTTTAAATGATCTCAGTCTGGAAGGTTTTCATTCTGAAAGTCAATGAATGCAAAGTGAAACAAGACATTAGAATGCAAAATATGCATTGTGGTTAAATGAGTGATAATGTGGTCGTTTTCATCTCGCTTTGGTATCGCTTTGCAGGATTGTGCACAGAGAGAAAAAAAAGGCCGAGAGATAAAGAGAGAGAGAGAGACAGAGATACCCAGACAGAGACACCAGAGACACAGGGCAAGTGATGCAGACAAACCTCCCACACGGTCTTCAGAGCAACATCCTCTGTCCCCCTGCTCAGCCCACACCATCAGCCCAGACAGTGAATCCATGCCACAGCCTCACACACACACACACACACACACAACCTGCTGAGCCTCCTTCACTGATGCTGTACAGCTTCTAACCCACTTCTTCTCAAATCACACAGCTGCACATCCTTTTTTCAGAGCTTCTTCTGCGTTTGAGTGACAGGGTGAGGGAGGGGGGAGAGGAAAAAAAAAAACAAAAAACGCAGCCATAAATACCCTATCAACAAAGAGGAGAATGATACAAGCCAGGAAGAGAGACAAAAGCAGAAACCCGATGGAAGACATCGTCGTGTGTGTGTGAGAGAGAGGGAGAAGTGTCGGCGATAAACAGGTTTATTTATGCAAGCGGCGTACAGCAGCCAAACACAGGCCTCCTAGGGTCTGACTCAGAACACAGGGCTATAAAAAGCTCCAGTGTCACACAGCTCACACTCACACACACACACATGTACAATGACTGTCAATCACACACTGATGTACAGTCAGTCCCAGAGGCCTGTCATGGGCTCACACACAGAGTCATAAGTGTAAATCCAGCAGCAGAGAGAGAGAGAGAGAGAGAGAAAGGCACGGCACGGCTGTGATTCAGCCCGCTCTGCAGATGATAAGAAATCACTGCTGGTCTTCTATTTTATCCTGGAATAACCTCTTTGATATCCTGCAGGAGTAAAAGACTTCAAAACAAGAAGTGATTTAGCGTTCAGCTGAGCCGCGACTTCAAGTGAAACTGCGTTTTTGCTCTTGCCGGATAAGTATCATGAGGCTGTTTATGTTTTTTTTGGAAAGAGTGCAGTGATTTTTAAATGAGTCTTTGTGCGTCATGAGAGGTGGGGACCAAATACAGTCACTGCAGAAGAAGAATCGCAAATCTGATCTTTTTTCTTTAAATATCAACATTTTTAAGCGACATCCTTCCTCAGAGCTTTGCGTGCATCGACACTAATGATTCAAAACATGTTGAAAACAAAAATGAGCCACACATTTTAATGCAGAGAAACAGCATCATGTGAATATCTTTGTGACACAGAGCGAAACAGGCAGTGACACGTCGCACTGATTAAGACGTGAACCAGGAAACACTGTTGACTCTTCTGAGCTTATTCAAGGTAGCACGACATCCCCAAACAAACGAATACACTCTCTTCTGGGAGCAGAGCGGATGTTCTTTCTCTTTAATTCAAAAATAGAACGACTGAAGAGAATAATTCTCTGAAAAATGACACAAGGTTCAGTCAGCGTCGTGCAGAAACAGCTGGTGGAAACGTCCTTCAGAGGGAGATTTCACTTTCATACTCTGAATACACTTTGGGAAGTGTGTTTTTTTTCAGTCAGTAAAAGACTCAAACAGCACTTTGACTTTTTATATTCTCCTTAGAGCTCCTGTGAGGAGTTTTCCAGTTGATTATGAAACAGACGAGGATTTACAGAGGCCTCCACAGACTTGTTAACAGCCTGTGGACATCGATGATGGTGAAACTGTGTGCACACTTCAGCGGTCAAAGGTCAGTGGGGACAAAGTGGGACAAAAATCATGATATCAGGGAATGTTTTGGCAGTTGCTTCATTACTCGCTCGCAGACTGATTCTCTTCAACTGGAAAGCAACTAAAGCCTCATCATTTCTACAGTGACTAAAAGGAGGTGCTTCTCTTTGTCCTTTGGAAAAGCTTAGAAATGAGATAGAATGTGACCTGGAGTCTTCTCATATGATATTCCCTGCCCATTTAGTAATAACTGCACTTTTTATTTTCACAGACCTGTGTGTACATGGTTACATTTAAAGGTAAAGGTACTCAACTCTGTGGATAAACTTCTACTTCTACTACTTCTACACCTCAAAGGTACTAAATATGGAAACAAAACCCTGTCTATTGTCATTAATGTTTTGTTTGTGGTGAAATTTATATTTGCATTGTAATGTGATTGTTTGAATGCTGTATATGTCTGTTCAAACTTCAAATTGAACAAAAAAAGCAGAAAACAAAGTATAAACTGGGGGGGATCTCCTTTCAGCAGATGCTTGGTTTGGTTTGGTTACCTTTTCCACTAACCCGACTACAGACTCACGGTGGGCGTGGATCTTCTAACACAGCTGCGCTAAAGTGCTGCGCTAAAGTGCGTGGATGTCATCATAACACGACACAAACATAATTTTGTACTAAAATATGTGCCCAAAAAAAAAGCTTTCAAAAGATTTCATTAAAGTAATACAGCGGCTCAATGTCTGGCGTCATGACAACGGAGGTAAACAACAGCCTTGTGCTGCATGCATGCGGAGGAAAACGAAGGAGCTGCTTCCTGACATTAAGGCCCAATTCCAATTCCTTTCTTAACCCTCAATCTTAACCCTCAAGCTCAACCCTCAATCTTCGTAGCCCTCAAAACCAAGTGTTAAGGGCTATTTTGTGACTTAGAAATGGGACACCCCTTAAATGCAAATGAAATTGTTGTGGACTGTCTGTCAGTTATTCCTTCGGTTAGCTTTATCACAAAAAATAATCTGTATAAATAACATAACCACGGACATATTCAGCTGTCACAGCATACCATAGTTAATTGAAAAGTAAACACCAGCTATAACTATTGTTACATAACTCTGCGGCTACAGGAGATGACATTAGCCCGGTCATGCATGAGACACACGTGTGATTCATCCATGTACAGCACTGTCTCATGTCCACGGTGTGCCCTCCGTACTCATGGTTACATCTCACGTTGCATTCAACTCTAAAAAAACGCCCACAATGCCACAAATACTGTATTTTACTGTGATTTATAACATTAGCATGCCATTATGGGTCTTAGTGTTTTTGCTTCAAATTTACCAGACCACAATGCATTGCTGACTACAGTACAAAACTGTATTACATAAAAACAGTAGATTGCTGCAGAAAATGGCTGTAAATTGACAGGTTAAAGACACAGCAGCTAAAACAAAGCTAGTTTGAGAAAAATGAGGAATCTTTTGAGCTGTTAATCATGTGAAGCTTATATGGAAGTACAAACACAATAGACTGTCTCTGAATAAAACTGGGAGCATTTGATTAAAAAAACTTTGGTGTTCCCATGCAGCGTTTGTGAGCTATGGTAGAGGACAGACTAAAGCAGACTGGAGCTCCCTGACTGCCCTTTACTGTTGTCACACAGCAGTCCGCCGTCTGATGTGGAGATAAGTGAGAGGAAGCGACCGCTTTGATCCCTAATGGGGCCGTGTCGGCTTTGTGGAAATGATATTCATGGCTTGTATTTACACAAGCACAATTATGGAGGTTTATTTTGGTGAGAGACAATCAATTAGAGTGAAACTATGTCAGCGATAACACAGATTAAAGAGGAGGTTAGAGCTGGAGCCTGTTTAGGTGCAGATGAGAGAAACAAAGGTCTGATGAACAGGACAGAGGGTGCACTTTGGGGTTCAAACTTAATGCAGTGCTCTCTGTCACACGTTGTTCTTGTGAAGATTTTTCAGGCCTTTGCTGGCACACAAATTGAACCACATACAGTTATTCTCAAGAGTTTTACAGAATTTTGGATTTCTTGGCCATTTTTCAGAGAATATGAATGATAACACAAAATCTTTTCTTTCACTCATAGTTAGTGGTTGGGTGAAGACATCTGTCAACAAGCAACTGTGTTTGAACTTTTTAAATCATGATGACAACAGGACTTTCCAAAATGACCCTGATCAAAAGTTTGCATACCCTGGTGATTTTGGACTGAAATAACTTCAGCTGAAATACAGGACTCTCTAGAAAAAAAATTCCAAGATGCACTATAAGGAGGCACTTGAGGAAAAATGGCCCACATGCAAACAGCACAGAGACAAGCCTAAAAACTTCTGGAACAAAGTCATTTGGAGTGATGAGACCAAAAGTTGAACTTTTTGGCCACAACCATAAACGTTACATTTGGAGAGGAGTCAACAAGGCCTATGATGAAAGGTCCACCATTCCTACTGTGAAGCTACAAAGGCTCAGGAAACTTCAAAACTGATGTAAGGATGAATGCAGCATGATATCGAAAAATAGTGGAGGAAAATTTGCACTCACTCAGCTGCACATTGGGCATACTTCGACATTCCAACATGACAGTGAACCAAAACACAAGGCCAAATCAACCTATTTGCTACAGCAGGATAAAATGAAGGTTCTGAAGTCGCCTTCTCAGTCACCCGATATCATTATCATTGAGCCACTTAGGGGAGATCTCAAACCTGCAGTTCATGCAAGACAGCTCAAGAATTTACAGGACCCAAGAAGAATGGGCAGTTTTACCATCTGAGATAATAAAGACCCTCATCCACAACGACCACGAAAGACTTCAAGTTGTTGTTGATGTTAAAGGGGGGAATGCAAGGTATTGTGAGGTATATTTAAACGTTTGATGGTGTCATTTTGTAAGTTTCTGTTGTCATTATGATTCAGAAATAGTAGAGGGTTAGAGTTGTTTGTTAATAAATGAGTGAAAGAAAAAAATTTGTGTTATTTATATTCTCTGAGAAAATGGCAAGAAATCATAAATTCTGAAAGGATATGTAAACTTTTGAGCACAACCGTATTCAACAATAAATGTATTTCCACATGTAGGTATGTTGTGATAGTTATGAATCCCCTCTGCGCCCCTTCCAGAAACAACGGACTCCTCAAAGGCCTCACGCTGAAGGACTAAATTCCTGTTCCTCAGAAGAATCTGTCTCTCCTTTTGTCTCTCCTTTGTGTTTCCTTTCTCTTTCTGCCCAGGCAGCAGAATCAGCACATCAAATAAATACAGAGCGCCGTATAGAGTTTCATTTGGAGACAGCACAACAGGTCAGGGACAATGGGAACAACTGGAAATGCATGAACCGCGGGTGTTAAAGGAATACGATTCCAATGTAAATAAGCGTCAGGGCAGATTTTTTTAAACTTAACGACTTCTTCGAATAGCTTTCAAGAATAGAATAACAGATTCTTTTGAAATGATCAGTTTCCAAGGCCGTGCACTCCAAAATACCAATAGATGAGGGCTCATTACAAAGCCCATCGTGGGTCCACCAAATGTTATTATCACTACAAACCCTGCACACTCAGGAGACATCGGAGGAGACATGGCGGCTGTTTCTCGGCCCCTTGAGTCTGAATGTTTCAGTTTGGGTTTGAGTGGAGCCGTTGGTAAAACACAAAGTGGGGGTCGAGGCAGAAACACTGGGCCCGAGGAGTGTAGCGTTTGGCCCGAGGTTCAAACATCCACCTCGCAGCGCTCTTTATCTGAACTGACCACAAACCCCCGACTGCTCTTTACAGTTCAAACAGGCACTCGAGCAGAGAGCCGATGCTAAATAGTGATGGAGCGGCTGGGAATTCAAGGTCTCTGGCTTCAGTGTAAAGTTACAGAACTTAATCTCTGTTAACATGCATGTTGTGGTCAGGAGAAAACAAAGGCAGCGGCGTGGCTTTTCCTAATGGGAGCACTAATTATGAAGGAATTCAAAGAAGTTGAAAACATGGTCGGCAAGAAAAATAAACTGCATGACAATGAAAAACAATGAAAAGATTTTATTAAACGATGAAAATGTCAATTCATAACAAGTCTATCAAATAACAGCAACAGTCAGAAGTCGATGGAATCTTTAAATAAAACAATGGACGTAGAAATGTGTGTTATTTAACATAAAAAAGAACAAACTGTAAAATGAATAAATAATTCAAATGTGAATAAAACCGGCTGAGACAACACATCAAAACAGAGGATGACTCGTCCAGTGGCACAACAGGTGTGTAAATACTTTTAATTTTATAATGCTCACATCTGATTGGATGTTTGGTCCTTCATAACTGAGCGTCAGGTTGAGCTGCGTGGTTCTCTCTTGGTTACCTGTGAAGACAAAGTTTTGGTATTGAGGTTCAATCTGAAGGAGGTTCGATGATTCAAAAAGTTGCTCTACTTGCTCTCCAGCACAGTTTGTGCTGCATTAACCTTTTGATTGTGCTTTGCTAATTCGACCGTGTCTTGATGGCTCGTTTCTTCAGAGCAGAGGCTCTGCAGCTCTTTTGTGACTGTCTCCTATCTCCTAATGTGGTGAAATTAACACCTTCAATGGTGTCATCAATAAATCATCAAACAAAAAGCTGAAGGAGAATTATTTTATACCCCATTTATCCACGTGAATAATTAATCAGCTTTTTAATCTACCGTTAAAACAAACGTTCATTCCAGCTCCGACCTGGTGTTAAACGAATCCTTGAGCTGTCCCTTTAAGATTCTCAGCGTCTGTGCCTCTTTAAGTGGTGAAACAGGGCGAGGTGAATTAAAGGGTTATTTACTGTGATGTGTGTGACTGACAGTCCTGAGAGATGTTCGTGGTGATGTGAGCCGCAGCAGCGTTTGACAAGCCCTCTCATCACTGCGATCTTCGGGAGCGTTTCGTAAAGACTTAAATGTCTGGTACAGTGTGATGGACGGGGGGGGAGAATCAAAGCCCTCAGGACAGGAAGCTGTCACCGTCAAAGCACCTCGTCTACCTGTGCCACTAATAAAGAGTTATCAGATGTTCTGTGTGGGTGACTCTGGAAGCTCCTACTTTACTGCCTGATGTCACTGACTTAAAGAAAGAGAGCTCATCTGCTGCTGCGTGCAGCCGCCTTCCACATGAACTATGCACAGGAACATATGCACAAACGTTTCCACACAATCTAAACAATCATGCTAACCTCCTGCCGCGATAGGCATCCACTTCTTCCTGTAGCAAAGAGGCTCTTTTCTGGAGGAAGTCAACCTGCAACACACAGAGAGAGCAACATTTAAAAGAGAGAAATCTCATGGAAACCCTCAAAATCCCATCCTATGAGTTTTTAAACAAACACATTGTAGGAAATGGACATTGACATTAATTATAGCAGGACAAACACCAATGAAATTTATTTTTGCTTCTCTTGATTGCTTTTTGCCCCTTTAAATCATTTCTAACTTCTTTACCCTCAACTTTTTGCCATCTTCTGACCATTTCTTAAGGTTTTATCCCAACTTTTTTGCCACTTTTGACTATTTTTACCACATATCACTGATTTTGTCACTATTTATCCCATTGTTGCTACCTTATGACCATTTCCCGAAGTGTCATGTTTTTTTCTTGCAATTTTTTGTTGCTTTCTGGCCGTTTCAGACACTTTTCACCATTTTCAGACTGTTTTTGCCATTAAATGTTTTTTTTTCACTCTTTTACCATTTTCTTCTCACCAAACTGCCTCAGAATTTACTTTCAAATTTTGTTGCTTTTTGGTAGTTTTAGACACTTTTTAAAAACTCTTTTCACTATTTTTTGGACTATTTTTGCTACTTTCTGAGTATTTCTCAAGTTTCCTACAAGTTTTTTGTTGCTTTTTGGCAATTAATTAGGCACTCTTTACTTTTTTCACCATTTTCTTTGTACCACACTTTCTCTGAATTTTCTTCCATATTTTTTGTTGCTTTTGGCCATTTTAGACACATTCTGACTGTTCTTGCCACTTCACTATATTTCTCATGTTTCCTACTAGTTTTTGTTGCTTTTTGGCCATTTTGGTCTTTTTATTTTTCACTCTTTTGACCAAACTTCTCAGAATTTTCTTGAAATATTTCTTGCTTTTTGGCAATTTAAGGCACTTTTCGCTCTTTCTTGCCACTTTCTGAGTATTTCTCAAGGTTTCAACAAGTGCTTTGTTGCTTTATGGCAATTTTAGACACTCCTTTCTTTTTTCACAATTTTCTTTTTACCACACTTTCTAAAAAATTTTCTTCAATATTTTTGTTGCTTTTGGCCATTTTAGACACTATTTACTCTTTTGATGATTTTATTTTACCACACTTCTCAGAATGTTCTTGAAAAATGTCTTGCTTTTTGGCAATATAAGGCACTTTTCACTCTTTCTTGCCACTTTGTGAGTATTTCTCAAGTATCCTACAAGTTTTTTGTAGCTTGTTGGCTATTTTAGACACTCTTTACTTTTGCACCACTGTCTTTTTACCACACTTTCTTAGAATTTTCTTGCATATTTTTTTTTTTTGCTTTAGGCCATTTTTGGCACTTTTCACTCTTTTCACCACTTTTCACTCTTTATTGCCACTTTCTGAGTATTTCTCAAGTTTCCTACAAGTTTTTGCCACTTCTGGACCATTTTTGCTACCTTAAACTTTTTTTTCTCCTTCTTGCTGTTTTTGCCACTTTTCACCACTTTGATTGTCTCCTTTGCAGAGGTAGCTGTCAACAGTTTGGCTCTTTGATTGAGCAAAGTTCAGTAACACCGATGTAGCGCATGAGACATTCACTGCAAAAAAGTAAATCTGTTTACCTGACACAGGTCAGATAAACATTGCACTGTCTGTGATTAGAATATTGCAACAGATCATAATGGGATTTAATGTGATTTGCAATTAATTGCCCAGCCCTAGAAAAGAAGAGAGGGGGAACTGGAGGTTGAAGAGACATTATGGCTTTGGTCAGTTGTGCTTTTGCATGGAGGGGGTTAGCGGAGAGAAAGAAAGGCTTGGTTGTTGGGTCCAGGGGTCAGGACAGCAGGGGTTAGGGGGGGTCAGGAGATTAGGGCAGTGGGGTTAAGGTGCAGAGGGACAGAGGAAAGATTATGATCCAGGTTAGCCGAGGTTAGCACGCCGCGAGCCGAAGCAGCGCCGCGCTTTTGTTTGGCTACAAAGTGTGAGTTTATTTATGAAGTGTCTTTGGCTAAAGTGAAAATAAACCACTTCTACATTTACACGGCATCCCGAGCCTGGCAGGATAATCACGTCTCTGAAAGAATCTGTATTGTTCTGGGACTACCGTACTGGAGCCCAGGCTACATTCCTTTCTGTGGGGGAGACCTCAGGAAAGTTCTAGCATTTCATTTGGCACCGAACATCGGTTAAGAAGACGAAAAAAAGACACTCAGATACTCCCTCCTTCATTTATTTTCTTAACATAATTTACTTAACTCACACAAACTCACATCATCAGTGAGGGAAAAAGACTATCGGGCTCATTATTACATCTTCTAAGCATATAAAGCTGAGGTCTGAGGTCTGAAATGGGATCCAAGAGAACAAGGCCGTGGTTTCAGACGAGCCCTTGCAAAAACTTGTATTGCATGATCCTCATTACAGAAACCCCCTTTGTTTAAAGTGTCAAAGCTGAGAAAATAACAGACTAATAAGTGGCTCTGTCCACAGGAACAACATGGTTTCACCACTGAGGTTGTGCAAAGAGGGAGAAAATAAGGTTGATAACCAGCAGCGCCATAGCGTCTATGACTAAAAGCAAAGTACATCTTTTATGCCTGTTCATCACTCAGACGCTGCTTGGTTAAAAAAAGTTGCTACTTGGAACCTTTTTAGGAACTTACAGTGCAAGATGTAAGTTATTGCAATTTTTCAGAAGGTCTTAAGATGTGGATCAGGTGTCAGCAAGTTTGTTTAAGCTCAGTCTGTATCTGATGTGACATAAGGTCAGATCTCACCTGAGTTTTCAGAGAGGTAATGGTGTCCTCGAGTTCCTGTCTGAGCCTCGCCGGGATCAAGCCTTTGATCTTCTTCTCGTACTCCTGACACGCCAAGATCACCTGAGGAGACCAAGGGAAGCCAAAGTGTCAGCAAACTTGGGAGTAAATTAGGTTACTTATTAGTTACTCGACAATCTAATACGAAAACATACACAGTCTGGCAAAAAACAAAAAAAAAACAAAAATCATCACCACCTGGATTTAACTAAGCAAATAGGTACAAGCCTCCTATTGGATACTTACTGCATGAGTGATTATCTTTCAGCAGGAAACAAGTTATTTAACCCCAGCTGATGTCAAGTCCAGACTGACCCTGTTTCAGAGTGATGGGCGCATCAGGGTAAGAAGAGAGGCAGGTGAAGTGATGCACCCATCATGCCTCGTGCCTACTGTACAAGCCTGTGGGGGCAGTGCTATGATCTGTGGTTGCTGCAGGTGCTCAGGTCCAGGTTCAGCAACATTATGTTCCCAAAGAATGAGGTCAGCTGACTACCTGAGTATACTGAATGAGCAGGTTATTACATCAATGGAGTTTTTTCTTCTCTAATGGCACGGGCATATTCCAAGATGACAATGTCAGGATTCATGGGGCTCAAATAGTGAAAGAGTGGTTCAGGGAGCATGAGACATCTTTTTCACACATGGATTGGCCTCTGCAGAGTCCAGACCTTTACCCCATTGAGAATCTTTGGGATGTCCCTGTGTTATGTCTCTTGGATGGGATGTAACAGAAAGGTAAATTCTGTTGCTCTGAAACATGTGTAATAGCAAATAAAATGAATCTTGAAGATCTTGGTGAAAAAAATAATGCAACACTGGATGGAAATAAATCTTGTGACATTGCAGAAGCTTATCTCAACAATGCTACAGTGAATGTGTGCTGAAGCCAAAGGTGGTCCAACCAAATATTTGAGTGCGTGACTTTATTTTTGGCCAGGCAGCGCACATTAATAATTCACCTGCTCAGAGAGCGAGGATGTGTCATCTCGTTTGTATTTATAGAACTTGTAAGTTATATTTGTCTTTGACTGAATTTGAACCCACATTCAAAAATCTGCACACACACACATATGCATTTCCACACACAGTGCCAAAGTGTGTAGTTCCCTCGGAGGAGTCACACACACACACACTCACAACACAGACAGTGGGTATCCCCTCTTTATTCATGGCTCAGAGTATTCCCTCGCTCTTCACAGCTCCTTCACATCTCCACAGGGGGCCTGCAGACTGGCATGCCTTGCCTCTGCTCGACACCCCCTACTGGCTGCTGATGACTACAGCCACATCTGACACAATGCATTTATGGGCCTGTTACACAGCTGGGTTTGGACGGGGACAGGGCCACGGTGGAGGGCAGGACACATCAAACGCGGCAGCAGCAGCAGCTCATTGCTCGCTAGCTCTCTAGCTCCACCGGGGAGGACGGGAGGAAGTCTGTCTGGAGCTAAATTACACTCCACTAAACCAGAGTCTGATTATAGAAGTTGAAAAGGGTTTGGTTAGCGCAACCCCCCGCCTTTTACCCACAAACGCACATGAATGGATGCACACACATATCAAGACGTGCACACAAGCGCAGAGCTTTAACAGTATTGTAAAAAGCATTTACAGCGTTTGGAAAAGAGTTGCTGAATCAATTAATCCTGTGCTTGATGAATGGTTTAACAGAGCGTGAGGGCTCAACAGGAGCTTAGAAAAGCAACAGTTTTCACCCACATTCTTCAAGGTGTAACCAGGGGAGAGTCTGAGCATTCTGACCCCTTATAATGTCTTCAACAGAGCTGAAGATTGGCTAACGTCGAGAATATCCCCACGCTCTCCACCTCTCCTCTCATCAGTCCGGTCTTTCAAGTGAAGAGCGTGAAAGAGGTGAGGGGGAGGGAAGAAAGATTGGTTTTCCTAAAATAATTTTCCTGTTGTGGATTTAACTGATTGTTCTGGCTTTGGCTAATTAATCTTCCTGGGCACAATGAAAAGGATTGGGAAGCACTTCAAAGCAAGCTCCAGTATAAATGATCCCAACATGAAGCAGTTCACTTTGTCTCCGCGCAGCATGCAGTAGATTAGTCTGCCACAACTCGGCCAAATTTTCTGGCTCCTTCTGCCCTGTTTCCTTTAAAGTGTCGGGACGACAACATTAAGCACAGAGCCAATCAGTTTAAAGGAGTCTGTCTTTATCTCTGTGTGAATTAAAAGAAGGATAAATGAGGTGGAGGTCGTTTTAAATAAAAGGCTAATTCCTTTAAAGGTCCAGGAGTAACGAAATCAGCCAAAGCTACAGATTTCGAAAAAGTGCGTCTATCTATAGCCGCCTCTGTAGTCATAACAAAATGGCGAGCCAAGACAAAACACACTCTCCTACCTCAGAGCGGAGCAATAAACAATGGTTGAATAAACACATCCCTCACCAACCACTCTGAATATAAGTCTAGATTCTTCAAAAGCCTCGCTGCTTAGTTTTGCATTCTTGGTTCATCTACGGTGCCGTCAATGAGAGATCCGCTTTGCCTAAATTACAAGCTCCTCTGTGGCAATGCTGTCTCCATTTTTCCTTCCCATACATTAGAACGGGCTCGGCTTCAGCGGCGCGTTCACCCAGACTAACAGAGAGCAACGGGGACGACTGGATTCTGTACGTAAGGTCGTACGGCTGATCAAACCAGACAGGCCATGAATGTTTCGCTGTTGCAATAACAACAAAGGGAAGCCTGAAGGAGAACTAATGTATTATATGATACAATAAGGTTGCACGTCTGGAGTCTGTCTTAATGTCTTCGTGATTTACTTTTGAGCTGCTGTGTCTGGAAGCGTGAGAAACACTGGAAGGAATGACTTAAAAAACACTTTTTACATTCAGACTTCATTGTTCTTGTCTAATATGATGCACTCCTTTTGCATCACGACGTTATGTTTATTACCGCATACACATTTGCATAACTCCATACTGCATATCTCCCATAGCCTGGGTGTGTAAAAGACAGATTTCTGCTCTTGCTGCACACTGGCAGCCCAAAGCATTTGAAATCACATCTCTCTGCAGCACATCTACCTAAAGCTTAGCCATACTTTACTTTGCAACGTGCGTGGGCGGATGCAGCAGCCTTTAAAAAACAGCATCTCTGTCGTGGAAACATACGCTCGGCTTATAAAAAAAGCAGACTGGGGATAGGTACTTCAAATTTCTGATTTCACTGTGTCTCTAAATGGTGCTAAAATTCAAAACAGGAGCATGTTAAACTCCCTAAAGATGTCTGTCTCGCATCCTCTTTCCTCTTCCAAGGTCCCTCCTCTCACATCTCTGTTTGTCTGTTTTAAACAAACACAAGTTTTCCTCTTTCTTAACAGCAAAGGTATGTTTATTCTCTGACAGGTGGCAGGAAGCGTATGACGGCATTGATATGTATATAAAAAAAAGCCTCCTCACTATTAGGACAGATGTCGAGTGCCTTTGAAGAACAGTGCTGATCAAACCGGCTGTGAGGTTTCGGTCATTGATGGACTGCAGATAAGAGCGAGCTTGAAGAATACTAAGAGAGGAAGGGAAACACGAGGGGAGGAGGAAAAGTGTGCCACTTTTTTTTTTTTTTTTCCCAAAGCAATGAAAAAGGACTTTGACTTTCTGGAGGAAAAATCAGGTTTCATCTCCTCAGCTCTTTTTAAAATGAGGCTCTGTTTGTTCTTGATGAAGCGTGATCCTCTAGTTTTGAAGACTACGCGGAGAGGCAGTCGTTTTCCCATCCCAGTCATCTTAAAATGACAACATTTCATCTATATATAGTCTTTAGATTGTGGTTTTGACTTTCCCTTGCATTCGGTGCCGTCACATGGTGTGGTTTTTGACAGCTGCCAGCAGAAAGGAACAAGCCCTCAACACTTTCAACGTTCAAATGAAGTTTGTCACGTCGTTGGGAGGCTTGATGTATGCTAATGAAGTAGGGGAGTGTGTGTGTGTGTGTGTGCGTGCAGGCTTGCGTGGGATGAGTTGGGAGGGTGGCTTGCTGCTGGAGACACATTTTTTTGATATACCCCCCCTCTCTCTTTTTTTTTTTTTTTCCAAAGTGACAAAAACCGTGTCAGGAACAAGGGGGTACATCAAAAATGACGCCACTCACAAAGTTTTCACCTCCACATCCACTGCGTTGGCACTCAGAGAGTTCACCAAGGAGCGATTTGAATTTAAAAATGCTTTGCTGCGAGAGGGAAGAAAGGGAACCGCTTCACATGAGTAAAAGAAAATAAAATAAAACAGAAAAGCAGGAGGAGATTAGAAGTGGCTACAGATCTCAGTGAAGTTGTTAGAACTACGGCTTGGATTGGTGCTGCTGATGTAACGTGCCTCAACAAAAACAGCACAGAAAAACGACTGAGCCTTAAGAACTTAAGTTCAACTCCTCTGCATTTTTACATCTGAATCAGAACCAAAAACAAGAACAGAGATGATTTATTTTTGATTTCACCAAGCTCCCCTGTTGCAGGAGAATACATCTCTGAAACGTGTACAGTTCGCCGTGCCCACTGTATCATTATGTATTTATACAAAGAGCTGTAGTCTTCAACGCTCGGCTCCTCTCTTCAAGGAGAATTCAACCGCACACACAGCGAGCTGCTGATCCGCCATTTTAGAGTGTGGGGAGCCTGCGAGGGCCCTGCAAGTGTGAGGCGAGCAACATCTGTGTGAAGTCTGGGCAGAAAGGCTGTTTTTCTGCATGTGAGGGGATCAGATTACAAAGACAAGTCTTGGCAGATAAACTAGGGCAAAATCAGTGTGAGGAGCAGAGGAGTAGGGGGGTTATTATAAGACAACGCACACATCGCATACACAAACAATGAAGATGCACATGATGGATGTTAAAGCAAACATCCACACAAACCCAGTCCATACAAGAGCGACAGGAGAAGAGCTCATCCAGTGGGAGGTAAGAGGAGGAAATAACACATGATGAGAAAGACTCCTTTTGTTTCTGTCCTGAGATCATTTTTTTGAGTGATATCATGCTTTTTAAATTAGGAATGTTCCAAAAAAACTAATTTCTGAACCAGAATTCAAATTACAGCTACTTCAAAGCCGAGATCAAACCCCGAAAACAGTCATAATGGAGCACAACTTATGGATGATAGCTGAACATGATCACTGCATAGACTGTGAACGTCGTCCCTGTGATGTCACCCATCTGTTTCTGATGCAGCGTTTTGAAGCAAGGGTTCCATATTGGACATGGGCGGGGCCTTGAGCCTCCATACTCATGACTGCATTATAATTCCTGCACAAACTTGAAGTACGAGAATGAGGGGCCGTTCACGTGAAAACAGCTTTAGTATTGTTGCGTATGTACAGTGTATGGTGTGTATGTAGTTTCAGGTGCATTTGCAAAGCGGAAAGTTCTAACTGCGGCTTAACTATTTGTAAAAATAATTCAAATGTGATTTTTATTTCCTACATTGCAATTGAATTTTTTTTTGCATGATTATTTCTAGGTTCCCATCTTATGTTTTTAAACAAACACAAACAGTTACATTAGTAATAGCACAACAAAAACAACAACAACCCACTAAGACAAATACTTAGTCTTATACTACTAATACTTGGTAGTCTGCTTTTTGTCCATTTAAGTAACATTTCACTGTTTTTTTTGGCATTTTTGGACCATTTCTCTGATACTTTCTCACTATTTTCCAGCTTCACTCCCAATTTTCTTGCAAATTTCTGTTGCTTTTCGCTAATTTTTGACACTTTTGTGTCTTTTTTGCCATTTTAGGACCATTTTTTTGCAACATACTGACTGTTTTCCAAGTTTTATCCCAACTTCATTACCATTATTTTTTTACTTTGACCATTTTTACCACTTTTCACTGTTTTTTGTGACTTTATTCACCATTTTGGCTACTTTCTAAATTTTTTTTTAGTTTTCTCCAAACTTTTTCTTGCTAATTTTTGTTGCTTTTTGCCCATTTTAGTCACTTTTTGCACATTTTTTTGCTACTTTTTGACTATTTTCAGGTTTTATTCCAATTTAAATGCCAATTTTTGTTAGTTTTTGCCTATCTTAGACACTTTTCACTCTTTTTTACAACTTTTAGACCATTTATTTGCAACAAACTGACTATTGTCCAAGTTCAATCCAAACTTCATTACCATTTTTTGTTGACTTTGGCTATTCTTTGTGGCCATTTTTGTCACTCTTCACACTTTTTTGTGCCACTTTTTGCACAATGTTTTGCAACTTCTTCTGTATTTCCAGGTTTTATCTCAATTTAAATGCCAATTTGTGTTGCTTTTTGGCAATTTGTACCACCTCAAACTAAGTGTTATTCCCTCTCTTTGCTGTTTTTTCCTCTTTTTTCCACTTGGATTGTTTCTTTTGCAAAAGTAGTTTTTAACAGTTTGTCTCTTTGGTTGAGCAGTGTTGAGTAACTGGTGTACAGCAAAAATCACCTGATGCAAAAACTGTAGCTGATATTTTGACACATTTCAGGTTATAGAAATATTGCACTGACCTAATTTGGGATTAATTGCCCTGCCCTTGTTTTCACTGGTTAGGAAACAAACCGAAATAATTTAAACTCCTCTTTAAGAATCAGACCAGTTATTCCGAATTAAGATCGACAATATAAAGGCGCAGCGTTTTCAAAATCCACACCCCTTTCTGCAGACTTCACCAAGTCCCTGATGAAGACATACTTGTTGCTTCGCCCCCCCATCGAGAACCTGGAGCTCTAATCACTCGCTTCAGATCCTGCTCTTTAAGAAAGTGCCTGAGCTGCTCTATCTGTCAAAGCATCATTTTCATCTCTGTGTTGGCTGACGTGCAGAGATTCCTGCTTTCTTCACTCGACTGTGAAACTCTTCCTGGTTGCTTCTTTGCTGCCAACTTTGACGTCGCAAAAAAAACCAAAAAAAAACAAGCTGTGATGAATCAGTGTGAATGTGTTTGTGGTGGAGAATTGAGAAGTCACGTACGTCAAATTGATACCAAATGCTTAGTCAGATTTTCAGTCTTGTTTACTCATTCTTTGCTTCAGCACATTTTGGGAGTTAAATCATAACACCGCAAGTTTGCCAGAGAGCACTTTTGGGTGTCACTATCAAAAAATGTGTTTCTCACTGTCGCCAGAACCAAAAACTTTCAGCCCCATCTGACTAAACTCTATTACAAGCAATAAGTGGGGTTTTAGGAGTTAAATGTGCCAAATTAAATCATAAATCTTAATATTAAAGCACATTCTTATGGAAAAGTCCCCAAAATCTTACTCAAAAGAAACATCAGGAACAATAAGTAGAGAAATAAGAGAAGAAACATGAATGAAAAGCTGAGATGAGAATGAAAACTTGTCCCTGAGGAGATGTTACAGCCAACAGGTTGCAGGGTCAATTCCTCTGAAGTTAAAGGAAACAACATACAGCGCCTCTGGGACTGGGTCTTGACCATCAGCTCCTTAAAACCACTGACCCCATCCTGCTGATTTATAACAGCCAGACACCGAGGTGTGTGACGAGTGTGTGAAGTGTGTACAAGGGTCAGTGGGTGGATGGGACAGGACACGGGAGAAATGAATGCCTTGGGTGTACATACCAGCGTACAAAGAACGGCCTCCTGCGTGAGTGTAGTCATTAGAGCTTTCTTCTCTGTGTGTGTCAAGGTCAAAACAGAGCCTGATTACAGGGCATTCTGCGCAGCCACGGGGAGTGTGTGAGCACACTGAGGCTTCCCTCTGAACACAGGCGGTGGTGGCATTCCTGGCCCTAGGCGCTGGCTCTTGAAGCCAGATCTCAAGGAATTTGGGAAATGTGCGAGGGGGCATATCTGTGGCTCTGAACAGAGGAATGAAAGGTGGTAGAGGGATGAAAAGAGGAAGGGGTGAATAGAGGGGTTTGCACTTGACGTCACTACGGTCACAAATGGAGCTTTGAATCAAATGCTGGTACTGAAAAGTGCATTTTTGGTGTCAGAAATGTTAAAGTTAGGGTGAAATCATACCTTACGTCAGGGGTGGGCAATTATTTTTTGCAAGGGGCCACATGAGAAACCTAAATTGTGTCAGAGGGCTGGTCCAACGATAACATGTACTCAATTCTCAATTAATGTTACGATTTTCACATTGTTAGATATATATCCTACGTAAGTGCTACTAGTGCCAGTACCAGCACATCAAGGATATTCTTTAAATATGTGAAACGGTTGGGTAAGTAAAATAGGAAAATATTTCTATGAAGTAATAAACTGTAAAAACAAAGCAATTGATGCATTAGTGTTTAATTTCATGTTTAGCTTGTTAGTCTCTACAAATAATGAAAAACTTGATACAAAAAAAGACCACAAACTTTAATTTGCTTCCTTCATTTAACCTCTTCGGTGAGAAAAATCGAGTCTGTCTGGGACTTGAATAGTACCATCAAATTATGCAACTGTCATGCTTTTCAAATTGAAACCCACACAGTTGTTTTATGTGAGCGGCATACTTTTTTATTTTCATTTATCCGATGATGAACCTTGTGTGGGCCAGACAGGGACACCCAAAGGGCCACATGTTGCCCGCGGGCCGCTATTTGCCCAGGTCTTCCTTACATCCTATTATACTGACCACTTATCATGTAGGTATCTGTCAAATATATCTGCTCTTAATTCCAGCTCATATTCCTCTTCTTTCAGGAATGCCCTGCTCCCAATCAGGCCTGATTGTGGCAGTTTTTCATGACAGTATTCCCTCATCTCAAACCAATGTAAAATTACAGCCTTCGAAATCTATATAAGAAAATTGACATTTTACATATGGCTGCCACTTGTTGATGTCACAATATGCAAATTACACAACATTTTACTTCCAGCCCAAATTTTGCTTCAAACTGAAGATATTCCTCATTTACAGTATGTCCTTATCTCAAATCACTTTGAAGTTATAGCCTTTTGAAACCTTGATATCAAAATTGAACATTTTCCAATACGGCCGCCACATTGTGATGTCACAATATGCAAATTAGACGAATAATTTCACTCCCATCACAGACTTTGAGTCATACTGAACAATTTTCTCATTGACAGTATACCTTTATCTCAAACTACTTTCAAGTTATAGCGTTTTAAATTCTTGATTTCAAAATTGGATATTTTTTGGAAAAAACTCTGGCGCCTAAAGGGTTAAATGAAATTAGAGAGCTCAAGACATGCTTATCTGTTTTTTTTTCTATCTCTTATTGTTAAAGAATGTAACAAAAATGTGTGCAGCTTTATTTTCTGACCTCTTACGCAAAGTTTATTTCTGGAAACCGCAGTATCAAATTGGGACTTGGTATCAGCTGAAACTCAATACCAAAAAAACGGGATCAGAGGCAATACATGCTGATCTAGAAATTCCTAACATTAGTTGTTTTTCCATCCAAAAGCAGCCAATTTTGCAGGATGTTTTGCCTGTCTTAGTCTGAGAGAGGATGTGCTAAAGCTGAAAGTCTAAATTTGAGTGTGACCTCTACGTACCTTCCCCAGACCTCAGGTGGGGGTCTGGGAACAACATGTGACGGAAAAAGAGGCAAAGTCATCAGTGAAGGAGCAGGGTTGCATCAAAAAGTATCTCGAGATATGTAAGAAGTCAAAGAGAGCTCATGTGCTTGCGTGGAGCTAAAAGAGTGATGAAAAGGCTGAGGGCAGCAGGTTGAAAAAAATCCTGTTGGGCAGTGAGAGTGATGCAACTGTAATGGTGAGGAGCAAATGAGTTTAGAGTCTGCCTGCCTCTCTTATAAAAGCCTGATGAGCATGAAAGCGAGGCGGCGAGACACAGAGAAAAACACAGCAACTGCGTTACCTTCTCTTCAGTCTCCAGCTCTTTGTCCAGCAGCTTCTTCTCAGCGGAGTGCAGCTGCCTCTGTAGACTGTCCACCTTCTCCTGCAGAGCCTGAGGAAGAAGGAGAGACACTCAGTGTTAGGATCTGTCAGGCAGGAAAAAGAACTCAACATCTGTGTGGGAAAACTTAACAGACACAAGTTTTATCTAAATGAAACGTGCTCCCCAAAAGAGACGAAACAACAGCAATCCAGAGCTAAAGTGAAACTGTTTGAGGCACGGAAAGTTAAACAGAAGCGAGGACAGTGAGAAGAGATGCAGCCGGTGATTAATCATTGTGTGTTAAAAGGCTAATGACAAAGTCGTGGCTGTAATTAACGGCAAGCTGGCCTCATTAAGCTCAAACTCATTTTCAGACAAGGGCGAACACAAAAGAGAGATCTGCTCACTCTGGGAATTCACAAACTTTTTCAGCTTTACAAAAACCTTCAGGAAGAAGTAAGAAGAGAAATACACAGCATCACTTATAACTTGTTGTTTCAATGTAGAATAAGTGAAAAGTGAAAAGTGTCAAAGATAGGCAAAAAGCAACAAAAATTGGCATTTAAATTGGAATTATACCTGAAAATAGTCAAAAAGTAGCAAAAAATTGTGCAAAAAGTGGCCAAAAAAAGAGTGAAAAGTGATTAAAATGGGCAAAAAGCAACAAAAATTAGCAAGAAAAATTTTGGAGGAGACTTAAAAATTTTTTAGAAAGTAGCCAAAATGATGAAAAAAGTGACAAAAAACAATGAAAAGTGGTAAAAATGGCCAAAGTCAACAAAAATGGCAATGAGATTGGGATTGAACTCTGAAAATAGTCAGTATGTTGCAAAAAATGGTCCTAAAATGGCAAAACAGAGACAAAAGTGTCAAAAATGGGCAAAAAGCAACAAAAATTAGCAATAAAATTGGGAGTGAAGCTGGAAAATAGTGAGAAGGTCTCAGAGAAATGGTCCAAACGTGGCAAAAAAGAAGTGAAAAGTGACTAAAATAGACAAAAAGCAGTCAGAGTTGTAGTGGTGGTGGGTTGTTGTTGTTGTGCTGTAATTAATGTAACTGTTTATGTCCTACAATGTGTTTGTCTAAAGACATACACATACAAGATGGGAACCTAGAAATACTCACACCAAAAATTGCACTTGCAGTATAGGAATTATAATTGCAATTAGATTGTTTTTGTAAATCGTTCAAGATTTTGTCAAGAAAGGAAAAGAAAAGACACTCTCCCTCTCTCTCTCTCTCTCTCTCCCTCTCTCTCTCTCTGCCTGTAAGTGATAGCAGTGGAAAGAAAGGCGCAGTTCCTGCATACAACTCAGAACCAGATGTTTTGAACACACATGTGGACACTTCACTTTGGGTTAGTCTGCATGAAAAGCAGAAAGAGTGAGATGTGCACGAATGCTGGCGTGCACACATCCAAGTACACACACACACACGCACACACATGCACGCACACACACAGGGGCTCTAACAAGTGTATGAGGCTCTGGTTAGCATCAATACCCTCAGCGTCTCCCCCCAGTGGAGTTGAGAGAGCGAGCCAGGTGCTGCCTCGTCGATCCTTCAAGCTGATGGGAAACACATTCCAGGTGATAGGCATGACCGGCCTGATCTAAAAGCCTCTGCACTGACATAAATCACACACAGGCTGTGAGGCTGCAGAGGGGACTTCTGGGTACCAACTTTCTGAGAACAATGACTAACATGAAAGCAAGCTCAGGAAAATAACAAACAGCTGAGAGTTTTTTTTTTCTCAGTGAGATCAGAAGATAAAAGCAAAAGCAGAGAGAAATTTCACCACTTTTCTTTTATCATTCCTGTAAATTCTGAGGCTGCTACGTACTTGCACTCGTACCTGGACTGCAGTGCTGCAGGTAAATCCTCTTCATACAGCAGCGTGGCTAATTCAGGCTGCTGGCAGATGGATCACACATTACTAGACGATTATGATTCTGGAGCGTGTTGAGGTCAGTTTTAGCTCAGCAGCATGAAAGGCAGCTGGTTTCCAGCGTGTTGATCCTGTTAATCAGGGTATTTCTTAGCCAGTCACGATTCCATCACAGCCCACTTCTCTGTCGAGTGCAACCCCTTGCTTTGGATTTCATCATTTCATTTTGTTTATTGGTGAATCAAAGCCTCAACGACACTGGAAGAGCATTTTTAGTGAGGCTGACACCATTTTGCACACATTTTCTGGGGGAGTGACCGAGGTATGAAGTGAGCTTTCTTCCTTTTTTCCCTTTCCTTGAAGGTCAAAAGGTAAAAGCGTAGTGTAGTGTATAGTCTTATGATTTAGAGCGTACGCATAAAAACTGAGCGAGTGTTCTTATTTTTCCGCAGTTTAAAATCAATTTCACAGACATAGAGAGTTTCACCCTCCCTCCAAAACTGTGACCCTAACCTCACCCTTGTCTGTGGTTTACAGCAGCGGCACAGCTGACCAAGAAGATGAGACCCTGACAAACTACCCCCACCAGACCCCTCCCTTCCTGAACCCACTTCTGATTCCCCGCACTGTGACACAGCATTTCTGGACCAGGTCTTCTGGGAAGTAGGGCTGACTGGTCGGCCTCTCTGGTGACGTGTCGGTCTCTTTCATGTGGCTTCTGTATCTGATGTTCTCCAAACAGCTTTGAGGGTAGAAGTTCAAAACTCTGTGTTCATTAATAGAATCATAAGAAGATGTTTCTGTCTGTAAATGAAACTCTGAGTCAGAGAGGATGGAAATATTTAGTCACCATCACTGTCATACATGAAGAGTCTGAATAAATATCATCAGACGTTCGGTTCAAATAAATATAACTGAAATAAACCCAAGCTTTTTGATTCTGGGGAAAAAATGAAGTGGGGATGTTTGCACTTGGGAATATCTTTGTCCTCAAAGATAATCCAGGAATTTCACTGATTTCTAGAGCTACAAAAATTCTTTTCAAGGATTATTCCTTGTGATTTTATGGGTTTGTGTGAGGGTTTTGTTTCATTCTCTATCTTTATTTTTCTCTTTCTGTGCTGTTTTGTCTCGCAATGCCTAATGTAAAGCACAAAACTCAAAAAAAAAATTGCACAAGAAACATCTAATGCTTTTTTTTATTACTTAATACCCTTCTGCATCATATACTTAGTGGAACATATATTTGTTTATACTCTCTTCTGATGTGTAAATTTATCAAGAAATCGGCCCTTTCGGGTCAGTGGATAACTGACCTGAAAGGCAGGGCACGCAGGACTCGTTTCTCTGTTTACAAACAGCATCCAAACTGGGCTCTTCCTCTGTGGTTCAGTGTCAGCTACTGCGCATGCTCACTGCCTCCGACTGTAGCTAATATCATGGCAAACAGTCATAGCTTTGTCAACACACCATAGACGCTAAAAACAGCCCTGCGAGCTCCTGCAGCATCACGTGAGAGAAACTCAAGAGCTGTACACCTGACTTCCTGCAGGTAAATGAGATGAGCTGCAAATATAGCATCATTCTTTCTGTGTTACAGACGCTATCGTAGGCGCTTAGGATAGCTTCTCCAACTCGCTTTCAGCAACACATAGTCACATGTGCACTGAGCGCACCGTGATTGGCTGATCATCACCCTGAACAACTCCTGCTCTCTGCCCAAAAACGTCCCAAGTTGAGCGAAATATCAACAAAACAGGCGAGGGAGGGGGTCTACATGGGGGTGAGGCACACAGACACTGTTTTTGAATTCACCTACTACATACTACTTTCTGATGCAGTATGTAGTACACACTGCATATTGCATACTGTATTTGAAAATGTTGGTATTTTCGGGTTTGAAAAGTCGCAAATTTAACGCACAGAACAGGATTAAAACACAGACGTGTGTGTTTAAATGTGGATGTATATCGCAGAAAAATTCATCATATTTGATTTTTATTATTATACCATATGTTATTAATTGAAAATAATCTGGAGTGGATTGACTTTTTGTTTTTAGAGATGATGGAAAAACTGTTTCTGACAATGTAGGTATGATTTCAAATATGTTAATAGGATAATGATAACATATCCCATGTAAACTTAAAAGATGCTTTAGGGCTTACACTTGAATTGTTCCACTGCTTCAACGAAACTTCCTCCGGTTTCCGTCATTTTTAATGCAGACATGCGGCCAGGCGCTTTGCATTGTGGGAAACAGTACGCCAGGTAGACTGGTCAGATGCATACTGAGAAATTTTCCCGGATCAGTAGGTCATCCAGGTAGTTTTGGCATACTGCAACTTTTGCATTTGTTTGCATACTGCATGCTGCATACTGCATTTTGGGCAAATAAGTACATACTGCTAGTATAGTATGCAAATTCGAAAACAGCCTGACACACAAGTATAGAAGCCCAGAGATGACAACTGAGCAGGATTATTCCTGTAAAAGTAACATTTTATTTTTTAGGAAAATCCTGCATACTCTACCTTTAATATCAACCCTTGATAATGCACAGGCCTGCTGAATTGTAGAGTTTGTTATGAGAAACAAGGGCCCATTAGAAGTGCTAATGTTACAGCAACTATGGCTAACATGGAACAAATTGTTTTGGTTCTATTAGTTTTGAGAACTTTAAAAACCAGGATTCTTGTTCAATGCCCTGCTCTTCAGAAATGTCTTGAAAGTAGAAAGGGACTCTGTGGATCGTATAGAGTTGGGTAATTGATTCCACCATTTATTTTAATAGCTTGATCTCGTGCTGACAAAGCTCATAGTCTGATTTCTGAAGCGGCATGTAAATGTGTTGAGCTTCTCTGCACTGCATAACTTCACACATGTATGGCAGACGTACGTATACATATATATATATATACACACACATTCTGTTTCTACTGTGTGCAAAGTGTGAAGGTGATTGAATGACTAAACATATAGGATCCTCTTAAGTGTCTCCAGATGCAGCTGGTGATATGGTCTCTATCAGCCATGCAGACTGGGATGTTTGTGAACAGGCCAGGAAGAGGAGGGAAATCAGATTTCCCAGGGCGCGATGGAAGGAGGGGAGTGCGAGAGAAGAAGGAAAGAGTGAGGTGTAAGAAGGAGAAAAAAGTAAACAAAATGCAAAGCAAAAAAGCCCGAGGAGATAAGACAGAAATGTGATGACATCAGAAGAGAGAGAGAAGTTCAGAAAGGTGAGAGATGAGAGTGAGGGGAGGAGGGACGTGAAGGAGGAGAGAAATAAAAAAAAAAAAAAGCACACACAGGGCTGGATTGAAGAGACGGGGCAGAGGTGTACCTTCGCACAGTCCCAGTCAGGAGCTTGAAGGCCTCTCTCACCTCTCCATCAGCAATGTGCCTTTCATTCCAAACTTCGGCTCAAAGGATTAGCGAGACACACGCGCGCACAGGCAGCAACAAACACAGCGCTCAGAGCGATCCATGCAGGTATAGGCATGCATTAATATTAACAGCAAAAGTTCTAAAAAAGGTGAGCGCTGCACTCAGTCAAATGAGTGTGCAATCCAAGTGTTGTATGCACACAAACATACACCGACAGGCGCGCAGACGCACCAACGCCTGAGTCATCTTTCCTGGGTGGTCCTCCTGCGCAGATAAGGCAAGCATGTTTCCCCAGGGTGAAGTAAAAGCAACAGAGGGCAGGAAAAAAAGCAAAAAGAAGAAAGAAGAGAGGGAATAGTGGGAGGAGGAAAAAAGGCCAGGGGCCTCTTTAAACTTGGTGTTTTGTTAGGAGCCGAGCTGCTCTTCATGTGCGGCGGGGCCTTCTATTTGCAGCGTGCTGTCAGAAGTTTCTCCCAAAGTCTGGATTAAAGAGATCCTCTAATGACACTGAGGCTGGACGACTTCAGACAGCAGAGAAAACCTCACAGTGCACCGCCTCCAGCCAAGGACACACACACACACACACACACACACACACACACACACACACACACACACACTCTCACACACAGAGACAAGCAAGAGGGTAAGAGCAGATATATACACAAGGGGCATGAAGCACACAGACGTACATAAGCAAAGACAGCATGTGTACTGCGCCCACACACACACACAGCAGCTTTAGTAGAACAAGGCAGTGTGTGTTTGTGCGGCTACTGATCTAATAGTAAATAATAAAGGAGGTGCTAACCTCAAGGAGAGCTGGATGGCCGGAGAGATGCGCACAGACTCTCTTTTATCTGCACTTTTATCAAAGCGTTGAGAGAAAGGTAAAGAAGAGAGTGTGAGAGAGAAGCTGTGGGAGGAGGAGGAGGAGGAGAGAGGTCTCCCTCCTGAGGTGTTAGAGAAGTGAAACTTTTGCTTTGCTGCCTGTCTGTCTGTAGAAATAAAAAGATGAGGTTTAGCAAGTCGACGAGGACAGCCCCTCTGAAAGATACCACCCGTATTGATACGAATTGACTTGCTTTCAGCGCTTTGATGCTTTCAGCACCTCTCGCAGCATCCAGTTCAAACTGAAACGTGAAGACAGCACCATGGCGGCAGCAGCAGCAAAGTCTCCATAACAGCAAACAGAACAGTTATCTCGTCTTTCCCGACGTGCGCGCATGTCGGCACAGTTTCCTCGTACTGATGAAAATAGTAAGACAATTGCTGCAGTAATGAAGACATGTTGCAACCGAGCTTATGCCCACAGGGGGAACGCGCTGTTCTCCATCTTCCCGTCTTCGTCTCTTTCAGCTGCTGTGAGCTACAGTAGAAAGAGAATAGGAAACAACTCTGTAATACGCGCCATATGCCCTGTGTGTGTATATAAATGTGTGTGTGGGATGATGGTGTGTGATAACATACATATATTCTGTTTATCAAATAGCATATCAGTCAGCGTAGGAGAAACTTGCAAATGCAACAGCAGCCTTCGACTCAACGACGGAGTCTTCAAAATGAAAATATAGATGCTGTTCGAATCAAGTCTTCAGGTTCTTGCAAGAAAAGCAGCCGCTGATGCTGCTCAAGTAAGAAGGCAACAGAGTGTGAATGCATCCATGGAACTCACATAACATTTTAATACCTGGTTAAAGAAGGTAACCCTGTGGTGCATAGTGGTCACTACAGTGGACGCCTATTTAAAAGTTATTTACTCCTAAATTCAATTGTTCATGTGGTGGAAATTCATATTCGCCTGTGTCAGGACATTTTTATTCTTCTTAGGGCCTGAAAAAATGTTTTTAATTTTTTTTCCTAACATATATATATTTTTAAATATGTTATAGACAAAGATTTGGGGGTAAAAAAGCTTATAAACTATTAATTATTCAGTGTTAAAATGGATGAAAGAGTTAAAATGTTTCACAAAGCATTAAAAATAGATTATTTGTGAAATAACCAAAAAAAGAAAGAAAGAAAAGGAGTCAAACACAAAAAAGTCATATTTACATTAAGTTCACACTGTTTTATGTTGAATGTTCTGTGACAAATATTTGAAGAAAAAATGGAAAACTTTTTTTTCATTCCTTAAGACAAATAATAACACTCAAGGGAAAAATACTGATACTGACTTTCATAATTCATGCATCAGATGGTTAGAGAAGGTCCCCTTAACAAAATTTTCCAACTGCGTTCTAACAAAAAAATCCTTCTCTGCTCTTAAGATCCATGCATTCATATTCAAATTATTCTTTTACTGAGATTCTGAATCAAACTGCATTAATTATACTCCACTTGTTCATACTGTGTCCTGTTTTAATCTAAATCTGTGATATGTGCAAACTGAATTGGAAAACTTCTTTATGATGTCAAAATAAAAAAGTTTACACTGAAATGTGGTAATGGAATAATTAGGGCTGTCATAATTGTAATTCTGATTCAGATTTATGATTTAATCAACGTTAATCAAAGGTTTAAACTGTTTCTTTGCATGTTTGAAGACATTTTTGAATTCCTTATTACCAACATGAAGCATTTCTTACAAGTTATCATCTCAGAAATGCTGCAGTGTTAAACCAGTGTGGTCTGAAATGAGAGGAGGCTGCTTAACAGTGTTTTTTTTTTCTCCCTGATAAAATTCAGTGTGTTAATGGATTTCATTTATTCTGATGTAGTTTTTAACATTCACTTACAGTTTTGTGCTCTTCAGAAGTCCAGGTTTAGGTACTTTTCCTGCTCTGAACAGGTCCTGTTTGTGTAAAGCCATTGTTCTCTGAGACAATGAGACATGAGTGATCACAGCGAACCAACCTGAGGGCAAAGTCTTCATCAATGTTGGTTAAGCTGCAGTCAGCTGCTGTTTATTTACCCACAGGTCTGTGGTGATCCATGCTCTCCTTTATACTCTTTGATGATGAGCATAAATAGCTGCACCTGTATGCTTAGCCCACTGGTGGCAATAAACTAACACTGGTGGAGCAGCGCTACAAATTAACATAAGTACTTTGGGATTAGAATTGAAACACCTTCATGTTTGACCTTAACCCTGTAAAGCCTGACCTATAAAAACACAGGCGGTATATTTATTTTTTTTGGAACTGAGATGTTTATGAACCGTTTTAAGAAAATCCACAACAAATATTGCTTCATCATTGCATTCATGATATAATTCCTGTATCACATTTGACACACTCGGTGGTTTTGTGTTCTATTTTATCTATTTTACTTACGTTTTTTTTTTGTTTTTGTTTCATAAATATGCATTTATTTCATGCAGAAAACACGTTTTCTTTCTTTCTTTTAAAATTTTTTTTTTAAAGTAACTACTTTGATGTTCTTCTTGCTGCAACTTCTTGAAAATAAAACAATGATTTTCCTGAAAAGATCTGAGTGGATGACTTAATGAGAGCAGACATTTCAAAAACGGCCAAAATACAACTTCAGTCGACTGTAGTGATATGACAATCCTTAAGGTGGTAGTACATGTTTCTAAAAATATTTCTGACACGTTTTTAAATAAACTAGTGATCTTCTTTTTTTTTAAAGATAATTTTTGGGCATTTCTGCCTGTAATTGGATAGAGGAGGACAGTGGATAGAGTGGGAAAGGGGGAGAGAGTCGGGAATGATGTGCGGGAAACAGGCCACAGGCGGTAATCGAACTCGGGCCCCCCACTAGAGGGCAAACCTCATGGTGCACGGCCATATCCACTAGGCTATCTGCATCCCCATAAACTATTTATCATTTTGATGAGATAGAGGGCTTTGAACTCATGTTTCAAGTATGATACGTTTGGCTTTATAGGGTTAAATGCATCACAGATGAAGCGTAAACACCAAGATTTCTTGAAATAATATCAATAAATGTAACATTTTCTTTCAAGGCTCATGATTTTGTAACTTGAAGTACCAAAAAGTAGAAAAGAAGAGTTTGTAGAGCTGATTCTTCCTTTGGAAAATCATCAACGTTATTACCACTAAAGTTTGTTCTTGAGTTTAATTCTTGTGTAATATAAATAACATTTCATAACTTTATTTTTCATAGTACTTGAAGCAAGTATTTTCTCAACAGCACAGTATTATCTCCTGGTATAGAAGTCCTAACTGCAGTAATGGCAGCTCTTCTGCCGCTGCCTACAGCACTGATTCATTTAGACACACGATTCTTCAAACAGGGTGGAACAAGACATTAGGCCTCCACGCTTTCTTTGTTCCTAGCATTGGGCCCGTGGTTTAATGAGTAATTTCCGTTTGTAGTGCGCGAATGGAGGACGTTCTCTATGAGCTGTTTTACTTCCCACGTTCCCTGGTTGCATCCTGGAATGTTATCTCTCTCTTTTACTTCCACCTCCTCTGATATGCGGATCAAACGCTGCCGGGAATCTGCCCACAGCCGGAAAAGTCATCAATCAGCCAACACTGGGCACACATGGAAAGTTCCACACACGTACGCACACTCACACACACACATACAGACGTATACAGAACATAGACATGAAGGTAGTGGGGTGCTCACATAGACACATGAGGAGAGTCAGAGAGTGGATAAAAGAGAGGGAGACCCTTCCCTTCACACACAGATATGCTGATCCAACATCAGACGCTGCTGCCTGACATCAGTGCTGATATGAAGGACAATACAGACAGAAACTCAGAGCTGGAGTGCAGATTTACTGACAGAACTCCAATCTCTGCACTGCTTCGGGGACTTAGGAGAGTTGAAGTCACACAGGACGCTTTCAAGGATTCTATGACATAATTCAGTTGTGTTTAAGGTGCTTTGATACATCCAGGAAATAAAAACATCACCAAGAACAACAAACTATGTTGCTAAATGCTTCAAAGGCACAGCATGAATGTCCAAAACAGATTGGTTGTGTCCAAAATCACACACTTATTCCCTGCTTCTTATACAGTAAATTAGTTGTCGATGACTTTATAATGCATTCATTTAGCAAAAGTAAAACATTTCACACACTACTCACTCACTTCCTGAACACTGACAGTGATGCAATCACTTCCCCAAAACTAAAACGTTGCACTGCAAATAAACTTGCACTTGCCAAGATTTAAAATCTTACTTTACAACATGCTTAAAAATATCTTGTTTTAAAGTTTTTTTAAACTTATTTGTAGCACTTAAAACTTGTTAGATCTCAAAAAGGCATGAATGTTTCAATTTTGTGTTAATTAGTCTGAGAATCCTAAAATGAGTGGATAACTGTTAAAACAAGTTACTTTGGTTATCTCACATGTAATTTCATAACATAACAAGAACAAGAACTGGGGGAAACCATGCTAACCCAGATTTCCGTCAGCTCACTCACACTCATAGTTGCTTTTTCTTTGAGTTACTTTTCAAGGCTTTTACACCTTGATTTGAAGAGGATAGAACAAGCATGTTGAGAGGGAAAGTGAACCCGAAGCACCTGCTACATGGGCTCTATGCTTTGCAACTCAGCCTATCAGCCAATCAGAGCCAATATTCTCCAAAGCTGGCTTTGTTTTGGCTTCAATAACTATATTACATTTGCACGCTGATGTGCTGCAGGATGTTGTTTTTGATATGTATAACTAGGGCTGAACGATTTATCATATTCTGATCGAAATCGCAATTTCAAACATGGTGATCATGTGATCGCCAACGCTGTGATTTTTTTTTTTACTCCTGACTGACCCAGGATCTGTTATATCAGCTGTTTCACATACACCTGTCTTGAGTGTGAGACTGTTGGGAAAAATCCTTTTTTCCTTGGGATAGTTGAATTTTGTTTTGAATTGTTTTGTAGTTTATTGTATTTAACTTGACACAATAAGGAATATTTTGCACTACATTATTTTTAAAAGTCAAGAGTCAAAGATAGCTCTTTTTGTTCTTCAGTTTTAATAACTACAAATACGAATTAAAAAGGTCCGGTTTAGAAATAACAGGAATAGGTTTTAGGGATTTGCGAAAAGTCAAAATTCGACTATTTATCTAAAAAGCTCCTTAAAAAATTATTTTTTTGCCTTTTATCCTTTAATTTTGTATTTATTTCATATAATTTTGACTTAAATCTTAGAGTTTTTACTTTTTATATCAAAATTTCAACTTTTTATTTCCCCTTTATTTCAAAACGTAGACTTTTTATCTTAAAATTTTGACCTTAAATGAGAAAGTTTGGACTTTTTTCACATAATGTTAAATTGATTTCTTATACTCTGGAGGTTTATTGACTTTTTGTCTTAGAATTTTGTCTTAATTTCTCAAAATTTCCACTTTTCATATTAAAATATTGACCTTTTATCTCAAAGTCGGAAACAATTCTTACCTTCAGTTTTTATTTTCATCTTCGCATTGGAATGAAAGCTTTTGATGTATCAATGGTTTGATGTAATTTTCTGTCAAGTTTGTAAATTGACTTTAAATTGTGAAAACTTCACTAAAGTTTGATTTAAAGAAAATCCCGAATTGAATTGAAATTGCTGTGTCTGCCAGAAAAATTGCAATTAGATCTTTTTCTGACACTGTTCAGCCCTATATATAACTGTAACACATGATGGCAGAAGACAAAAACAAAAGCAGAGATTGGTTCTACAAAAAATGTCACTGGAACTTTATCGGGCATTAAATTGCAAACAGATCATGTCGTTGCTTTATGAGCAACGAGGTTGAGAGATTGAGGTTGTCGCACTGTTCAAGACTCAGATGACATGGTTATTCACTGCAACCATTGCTTGTACACAAGTAGCAGTTAAACAAACCTGAAGTAACAAGGAAAGGATATTTTTTTAATTTTAATAAAAGAGAGCAACTTTATACGCCTCCAAAGAAAGTCCTCGGTAGTTTAAGAGGAATCTGTGCCCACGCAGGAACCAAAGTGACAACAACACAGATGGTTTAACAAACTTCAGAAAACAAATGTGCAGTTCAAGGTTGACGTAGACATTTGTTGAAGGACGTGCACAGACACACGAACAAAAAAAAAAAAAAAAAGACACACACAAGCATACAGTACACACAACGATTGAAGCAGCTCTTTGCCTCTGCAACACAGAGTATCCAGCACACCTGTTCTTGATCCACTGCTGCCATTCCTTCCCACAGGCAAAGTCATCCTTTCAACCCCCTCAGAAACTAATGCATATATAACTAAAGAACTACAGACAAACTGCAGCTGCTACAACTAGCCCCCGTGAATGTGGGCATGTTTGTGTGACTGCGTATGTGTGTGTGTGTGTGTGTGTGTGTGCAGGAGGTATGTCCCTCGTTACTGGTATGCATGCATAAAAGAGAAGCAGTGAGATCACATGGACTCCATCTAAATGTGACAAAGAAATGTACAGCCAGGAGAGTGTGGTGAACAAAGAGCAGAACACCTCATGTATTCCCTCAGACACAGACAGACACTGGTCACTGTTGCATTATGTAATGTCTCTGCTGTCACATCACCCGGGACACGACAACAGGACCTTCCCTTTGACTAGAACTGGAAGTTACTGCTGGATAGGCTGCGATCAAAAGGTGTGTATCCTCTCCCTAGTGTGTGTGTGTCTGTGTGTGAGTTAGAGAATGCAACACCGCTGAAAGATGTAGAGACAAGGACACTAACTCAAAGCTGTGTTTGTGTGCAAGTTTGAGGGACAGAGAGATACACACAAAGACAGAGTGGAGAGAAAATGGGAGAGAGGTAGTGTATGCAGGCCCATGCGGGAGAATGACACGAGAACGCTAATTTAGAGGTGTGTGTGAGAGCATGGCAGAACTCGGCAGGCAGGCAGAAAGACAGGAAGCACTGCTGTTGGGAGCAGGAACAGCGGTGCTGATCAAAGCCCAGGCGGGTGACACTATGGGCGGAGTGCCATTGTTTATTCACCAGCCACCTCTCCCTTTTGGCAGGGCGAGGTGAGCATGTGCACTTGTGTGTGTGTGTGTTATTGTGTATGTGTGTGTGAAGACAGTCGGCAAGAGTTTGAGACAGAAAGAGTTCGAGATGCAGAGTTAGAAAGATAGGGTGAGAGAGAGAGAGAGAGAAGAGAAGAGACAAGGCCTGTGTGTGTATGTGTGTGTGTGTGTGTCCCAGCGTGTGTCTTTGTACCTTGCTCTTGGCAGGCTAATGTGGGCTTGAGTTCTGTCAGATTTGGCAGATGCACATATCAGGCACACACACACTCTTACACACACTTTTGGAGACACACTTAAACACTGCCCATCCACATGGACACACAAAGGTAACCACACAAAACCCGACTTTTAAACTTTATAACCTCACTTTTAAACTCTACATTCACGTCCCCCCCGTGTCTCATCAAAGACTAAACTGACTTTATCCTGACGCCTCATGTGGAGAAACGGACGACATGCAGGAGAACAATCCTCGTCCCCAAACACTGTGCCATGGTTCCCGTTCTCCTTACCCAATTTGAATATACTGAACAAACTGAAATGAAATACATTACTAACCTGCTTTTACTTTCTCCACCCCAGCGGTCCTGTTAATATCCTTTCTCCTGTTTAACCTTCTCTCACAATCTGATCTGGAAACTGAACAAAACTGACAGAACTAAATCAGTAATGAAAGTGAGTTGACGAGTTACGAACAAATTGAGACTTTCTCTTGTCTTTGTCAATGTTTAACATCCCATAGTCTTGTCTCAGATGGATAGGCAGGTTTACATATACTCAAAGCATATTTAAAGTCAAGACAGAGGTTTATTTCCATGTGGCCCCCAGCTTTCATCGTACAGTATAGTAAGAGAGTGATTGTATAATTAAGGGTACATTTGAACACATTAATGGCACTTTTCCACGATACAATTCCAGCCCTACTCGACTCAACTCTACTCGGTTTGGTTAGCTTTTCCTCTAGCCCGACTACAGACTCACGGTGGGCGTGGATCTTATAACACAGCTGCGCTAAAGTGCTGCGCAGAAGTGCGTGCATGTTCATCTATAACGCGACACAAACATAATTTTGCACAAACATTTGAGCCACTGTGGTCTTTAAAGGTAAAAAAAAGCTTTCAAAAGATTTCATTAAAGTAATACAGTGGCTCATATCGGGCGTCATGACAACAGAGGTAAACAACAGCCATGTGCTGCTGCACGAGGAGGAAAACGAAGGAGCTGCTTCCTGACATCAAGTCTTCCCTGAATCCAGTGAGATCGCTTTAATTTTTGATTTTAGGGCCTGGTATACCAGAGATTTTTTGTTGATCAATCATTCTTCTTTGAACTGGTTTTCCTTTTTGGTTCCCTGTGGATTAATGGACTGATTGGTGCTTAAAGACTCTCGTGGCAGACAGATCGCTCCTGCGCCGACGAACTTTGATTTAATCGAAAAGACTTTTTAAACCGAACTATCTTTGCTGTTAACTTCTTTTTCGTTTAAAAAGGACTTTTAACTTATTTAAGAATCAAGAAGGAGCATTTTAAGGTGGTATTTTGTGTTCATTCATTGTGGTTCTGTGCCGTCGGGTTTGAATGTCATTAAAAACCCGTTGCTGACTTATTCGTTTGCCTCTTGTAAGTGATTTGTACAGAGTCAGATGCTGCAGAGACGACATTCTCTGACCAATGAGTGACCGGCAGTCCGTTGATGTTACCTTTTAGTATCAGCTCAGCTCGCTTGGAACCAGGGTAGAACAGGTACTAAAAACTGGCGTCTGACACATGGTACTGCTCTAATGGAAAAGCAACACAAACTGAGTAGAGGCGAGTAGAGCCGAGTAGAATAGGGCCAAGACGGGTTAGTGGAAAAGGGCCATAAGAGACTAATATTTTCTAGCAATCACTACAAGAAATAGTTGACAAACAGGGCATTTATAGGTTACTTTCACGGTTAATTAGAGCTCTGGGTCATTTTCACACAATCCAATGTGGCCCTTTTTGAAAAGGTTTGGTTTTATCCATTGGAGCAGTTACTTTTTTTCTAGAGGTCAGTGTCCTTAGCCTCTACAGCACTCTAATGCGCTCCCAGCTGGGCCCTGAGAGTGGAGTACAAAGAGACTCAACCTGGCGGGGAAAACACTTTGCTTGACACTGGAGGTCACATCAGAAAGATAAAACCTCCAGAGTTCAAGGTGCTGTTCCACTGTTTCCACTATAACCTGAATAGAAGTATCACACCTCACCCAAGACTTGGATTTTGAGTCTATTTGCAATTCAAACTGGACAAGGCTAACAATACAAAGTAAGTGCACAAAGCAAACACACACTCATGCGTTCATGCCTCGAGTATCCACACACTCACTACACAAATATACTCCTCTGCATAAACGTCACTTACGCACTGAAAAAACCTAGAAAATGAGCATATTTAACTGTACAACTGTTGTTCTAAAAAGGGCTTTATGAGATACAAAAGGTCCCTGCAGTTAACACCCACATTTAAGAAGTCACAAGTACAGTGCAGCCACAGAGGGAGCTAAATTCAGGCTAGAAACAGCAGAACGGGGCTGGCGAGGAAAAAAAGGGACATCTGATCCGGTGCAGTGTGCATTCAGAACAACTGTTTTGGGATTATCCCGATTCAAATGCGCGGCTAACTTTGATGTTATTTTCTTCCCCTCCCATTGTCTGAAGCCCCTCGCTCTCTTCATAATCCGAGCCCTTTGAAGTGAGCAGCATGGAAACAATGTCAGCAGGCGACACACTCCCTCTGATGGCCCACTGACAGCTCTCCGCCATGTCTTTCTTCCTTTTTTTTGCCTCTCTCCTCTTGTCCTTCTGTTTGGTGTCTCAATCCCTTCACTTCCTCCATCCTTTTGTTGCTTCTCCCTCTCTTTCTTCCCTTGCATTGTTTACCATCCCATCCCTTTTCCTCTCCCGATTCTTTTCAACTTCACACAAACTCTTTATTTTCTTCCTCTTTTTCTCTTGCTTTCTTCTTTTTCCAATTCTACCTTCCTCTCTCCCATTGATCGCCCTCTTCCCCTCACGTCTGGCCTTCTTTAATAAGCAATTCAGCCATTAATTGGAGTCTCATTAGCGGGTGGTTAATACAGAGGGGATGGTAATAATGAGGACACAGATAATGGAAACAGAAAGCCTTTGTCTGCTCCCAGCACAGATGCCAGGGCCTATGTCTTGTAACACAGCGAACAAAAGAGGAGAGGCCTGTGTGTGTTGTGTCATGATACAGTTAGATCACAAGTCAAAACAAAGCTACAGAATGAATGAGAGAAGCCTGACTCAGTGTAAACATTGCATGGAAGTTGTAGTTAATAAGGAATGAATTATCTTGCATCTGCGTTTATTTCTGCATCATGGTTTTTGCCTTCACTATGAAACAGTGTTATTCAACCTAGGGGTTGGGACCCCATGTGGGGTCGCCTGGAATTCAAATGGGGTCGCCTAAAATGTTGATTAAAAAAAAAGAAAAATGACTGAACTAATTATTAATCTTTGTAAAATTAAAACACCAAACACAATCTTAAACAACTGTATTCTACACTTTCACTTTCTCAAATACGAATCTAGTTCAAATACAATGCATCATGTAAAACTGTCCGAGCTGGGGCATCTCAATTGGCGGCCACAATCACATGACTGCACGTTGACCTGTGTAAACACAAACTTGCGGTCAGGAGGAAAAACAGAAAACAAATGGAAAGATTTATTTGCTCGCCTGGCCTCATAAAGACAGTTCCAAGAGCCAAAACACAAATAAAGCCAATACAAACAAATGCACCACGATGGTGTCCTAAGGCCACATGAGGAAAAATAAAAAAAATGAAAATACATTTTTTTTTTAAATACTCAGAAATTTGGAGCTTGAACAACAAAACATTTGATCTTTTGATAACACAAATCATGTTTGAAAACAGGGGTGTGCTAAGAGGTGGGGCAGTTGTGGGGGTTGATGGAAAAAAAACTCCAAAGGGCCCTCTTTGGAGACAAAATGTGTGCAAAAGTGCCTTCCTTTGAGCCAAAACAAATTCTAAAGTGCTTTCCTGGTTGGCAAACCACACTGATCCGCCCCTTTGGCTGGTTAAAACATCATAAACTGACCTCCTGGGAGCTGAAACACACACTAAAGTGCCCTCGCAGGAGCCAAAACGCATGCTGTTTCCCTTGTCTGTGTACACCACTGGTTGTGACTGTTAGTCAGTGGGCACCGATGGCATCCTAGAGTTGAGCTATGTCATCGCTAGGGCAATGAAAACGCGTACTATTGCTGCAACATTAGTTCTAGAAAGAAAAAGTCATTGGGGTTTCCGGAAAATTGTGATGTAAAAATGGGGTCATAGCCCAAATAACGTTGGGAACCATTGGTTTAGAAAACAAGTAAAGAAGGTCCAGATGCAATTGTAGTAATGGATGTAAATATGTAATGACTCCTCATTGTGACAGCTCATCTCCTTTGCATGCGTGGAGTCCCTCTGGAGATGGCTTCCTACAGCTTTGTAGATAATAATCAGCACATAGTGTCACATTGAATGTGCTTCTTTATGAATGAGAGGGATCCAGAAGGATCTGAAGACTACTATGAGGCCTGTCTGGAGCAGAAAAACTGTTTTGTGATCGGTTTAGACAGAATGATTTGGACTCCATCAGGGAGTCAGGAAGAGTGTGGGGGCAGAGCTGGGGAAAACATTTCCCAGAAGAGCTCTTCTTTATGATAAAAGCAGGTTTGAGTTCAGGGCTGGGTCTCTTAGCGTCTGTGAGGAGTGGATATCTAAGAGAGGGGCTCATAGACCTGCCTCCTTTACCATGTGAGGCAGCTGCAACCACAAACAGACAAGGTTGTGTTTGAAACATGTCCTGATCCCAGACACAACAAGTCTTTATTTAGTGAGCCACACCCAATCAACTGCCACTGCATCCCAGCCTGGTTGCTGGGGCAAGAGGCAGAATAAAAGATCCTGTGAGTCCAGAGGGAAACATCAGAAAAGAAGAGGACCAAGGTTGGGAAAAAGAGCGTCTCGAGGGAAAAAAGGTTTTAACTGTACTTTACATCAAGGCAGTAAAGGAAGGAAGAGTACTTTTAAAGCAATGCGCTACACATAGGCTCTTTAAAGGGACAGTGAGGACTTTCTGAGTGACCTTGAAAAAGTATCATTTCAAGATGTATGCCTGATCATCACAACTTACAATAACATTCTCAGCACTGCAATAAGTTATTTCTAAATTCTAATCCTCAGCTTCTGGATTAAGTTGGACTATACCTGACTGATTTACAGCACGTCAAAGTCTCCACACCATGCTGGCTGAAAGAGTTTAGCAATGAGACAGAGATCTGTGTATTTCTTGCAATTTCTGGGATTTATTTAGCAATAAAAGTGGACACTGGAGCTGAACTGTCTGACAGGAAAGAGACAGAAGAGCAGAGGAAAGCTAAACAGGAGAGTGATAGAGCATGAGCTAAAGACTAAAACACGGGCTAAAGGCTAAATAACTGGCTCAGGCTGAACGCAAGCAAACAGCTTTAACATGAAATAAGGGCTAAGACAGGCTAAGGCTAAAACAGTGGTTAAGCTGTTTGTGCTAATGTTCATTGCAACCACCATGCATCAGTTATTCTGCAGTGATCTATTCAAACCTGAGAGTCTATCAATAACATAAAGAGCCAGGTTATGTTCGCTCTGCTTGGTGAGGTTGGAGTTGGTAGATGAGCACTGGTAGGACATAACCAGGATTCACTAATGTTACATGGTACCAGCATGTTTTAGAGCACCAGGCTGTCAGTGGCGCTAAATGTAGCCGGCTACGTAACTATGGTACAAACTTACAAAGTTTGCTTCTTGTCACTTTTCAACAACTGCGCCTCGTACCTGTTGATAAATCCATTACCTCATTGCGCTGCCTCCAGTAAAAAGTGGTCTTGGGCAAAGAAAAGAAGTGTTAAAAAGAAGACCTCCATTAATCTTTCAAAACAAATACACACCTTGTTGCAAGTCATGCCATCACAACAGGTTGTGTGAGTACTCTGGCCAAAGGTTTTGTTGCAATCCAATTCGCACAGATAGTCCTCACAGTCCCTTTAATGACAGACCCCCTAACAATTTAATGTCTTAATTATTAATCATTACGACATCAAAGTCCAACAGAATACCTTAACATGTGTTCTCTGAAACTTATAAACTTCAATGATCAGACACATAAAGTGTGTTTAAGACAGGCAAAGAGAAGAAGACACAAATCAGAAACAAAAGCTAAGAGCTGAAAAAGGAGCTGGAGTGAAGTAAAGTTTAACAGCAACAGAGAGTGACAGTCCTGATATAAAGAGGTTCAGGTTTAAGAAGCAGACACATTTACAAGGTTCAGGCAGACACAGAGCACACAGGCCACTTTAAGACACTATGAAGTTTGTGAGTGGCCCTAAAAATGACAGAGCACACGTGTGTACACACTTTGAGCGTGCTTTCACTAAAGGAAAGTCTATTCTGTGAAATTTAGACCCAGACGAGGAGAATTAAGTTTACTGACGACCCCAAGTCTGAGGGTCTACTTCTTGGGGTGAAAATGACATTAAGTAAAGAGAAAGTATAGAAAGAAGATGAGAGGTGGCAGATGAGGAAGATAGAAAGATTAGAAAAATATAGTACATGCAGACAACTTGAAAACTTTGCTACATGTCACTCATGATGGGGTATCATGGGAAATCATCCAGAGTGCATCGAGACACATCAGCAAAAGTGTATTTTCTTTGTAAGTGAAGTTTCAAAAAGTATAATAACTATTGTTTTATCTAAGTTTAATTTTGGTTTAATGTGTAAAAGTCCTTTTCTTTACAACAGCAATTAAGAATTGACTAAACACCCACAAATCAAGGTCTTAAAGGGTTGTTTCATGTCATCAGAGGGACTTCCCCACTAACCCCGATCTGTTTTGAGACAACAAAACAAAGAGCACACACAGTCAAAAAGAGAAACACATTCAGCCTTTGATAATTCAAAGGAAAGTTCATGAAAATAAAAGGTTTTCGTTCTTTTTGAAATACCTTTCATCTCTAAAAGCCTTTTAGACCCTGTTTAAAGAATGTTTCCCAACAACAAATAAATCAGTTTACATTGAAGCTCTAAGAGATTGAAAACACTGCAGTATGCATGCCAAGCCTCTAGATGGCGCTTTACCTGAAGGGGCCGTTTATATGACAACAGTTCGAGGGCTGGAGTAGAAGTGAGCTGATCATCTGGCGTATATATTGAATGCTTCTTTGCTGATTGCAAGGTAGTAACTGTTGTTTTGTAGTTGGTGTTGTGTCTGTTCTAGGTCAGCTAAAACAATGATGAAAAGTGACAATAATAGAGTAAAGTGGCAAAAATGTCAGGAAGTAGCAAAAATGGGTGAACATCGGCAAAAAATTTGGAGGAAACTTTCCCAAGGTCTGACATATCTGTTTACAACCACCTTTTTTATTGATCTTATGTAATGTTCTAACTTTTTCAGACACTGAAAATAGGGGTTTTCTATGAAAGCCCGTTTCCACCGGTTAAAAAAAAAAAAGATAAATTTAATTTCCTGAGATATTTTTTTTTCCCAATAAAAGTGGAAATTTCGAGATAAAAAGTCAAAATTTGAGTTAATAAAGTTGAAATTTCAAGATAAAAAGTGAAACTTTAAGATAAAAGTCAAAATTTCGAGTTAGAAAGTCAAAATTTCTAGAAAAAAAGTCGAAATTTCAAGTAAATACAGTCAAAATTTTGAGATAAAAAATCGAATTTTCAAGATAAGTCAAAATTAAAAGTAAATGAGTCTAAATTTCCAGTTAATAAAATTGAAATTTCAAGGTATAAGTCTAATTTTGAGATAGAAAGTCGAAATTTCAAGAAAAAAAATCGAAATTTTGAGTTAAAGTCAAAATTGTGACATAAAAAGTCAAAATTTTGAGATAAAAAGTCAAAATTTTGAGCTAAAAAGTCAAAATTTTGAGATAAGTCAACATTTCAAGTTAATAAGTCGAAATTTTGAGTTAATAAAGTTGAAAATTGAAGATAAATAGTTGAAATTTTGAGATAAAAAGTTGAAAATTTCGAGTTAGGAAGTCAAAATTTTGAGATAAAAATTCGAAATTTTGAGATAAAAAGTCGATATATCTCAAAATTTTGAATTTTTATCTCGAAATTTTGACTTTGACTTGAAAATTTGACTTTTTTTGGGCAAAATAAAAAATCTCAGAAAATCAAATTTTGCCTTTTTTTTTTTTCACTGGCGGAAACTGGCTTCCATAGTTTTCACTAAAAGCAAGCCATAAAAATATCACCTCCTTCAATATAGCAATTGATAACAACACATAAGATTGGAAAACAAATAATCACACCATAAATCGCAATCGCAGAACAGGGAAAAATAATCACAATTAGATTATTTTTGAAGATTGTTGTTATTATATTGCGTAACTTCTGTAAAGTAAACAGCACACATCACATTCAAGACACAAGGTTAGGATTCCATGACGATGTACTCAATTGAGGATGTAGATGACTTAACCAAAGGTGGCAGCATCATAAAGACAAGATTCAGGCTTGTAAAAACATTTAGTCAAAAATAACATAGCACATGTGAGGTGACGATATTCATGAGTTCTGCTGGTGGCTAAACTAAACACTTCAGTACAGTGAGTAAATGGGTGGGTTTCTTTACTGGGTACTCACCCTTCTCATTGGAGCACAAATACACAACTCTGTTTGACTCTAATTTAAATACAGAGTACAAACTGAACCAACAAACATTTACTTTTGTGAGTTACTGTAATGCAGTTATCCTAAAGCCAAATTTTAAGTCAACAAACTACAAAGGGATCTCATTAAAAAGTCTATATGTATGTCTACAGGGTGTGTACACCATCATCTTTACATGCGGTATCATTCATGGTTAATATGAAGCTTCACCTGAAAGAGAATCAAACCTTTGCTGTTTGAATATTAGCCTGTAAAAGTCAGTGTAGTCAACTCTCCAGAAATTACTGATAAAAAATTCAGGAACATGATTGGGCATTGACAAGATAAAGAAACTTAATTGAGAAGCTCAAACGTTGGTCATACACTCATACATTGGTCACTCCTATCAGACAGATTGTTTTAATGTGTGATACTATATCTGGACTCTGTTACCATGAAAGTGAGGTGTTTCTGTTTTTCCAGGAACACTAGTCTTTGGAGCTTAGCCCAGAAACTGTCATTTGGTATTAGCCAAAATACACAGTCACTTGTTTTCTTCTCATTTGTTTCCAGCATCAACACTGTTGTTTGTTATGTAATTTATTAGTATAATCTCATGAGTGATCTCATCATGATTTCCAAACACTGACCTTGCTGGCTCGATTAGCGCTGTGAGCTATCGTCTTCCTCTCCTCATCCCATCGAGCGTTGGTCTCCTCCAGCTGCTTCTCCATCGCCTGCTGCAGTCGCACGGCCTCCTCTTTGGAGTCGCACACAGACGTCTGCAGCTCCGCAATCAGCTGTGGGCGAGACATATTTTTGATCTCAACGCAGGGTTTTTGTTGTTGTTAAAAACATTGTGAGGAGATTCCCTGTAAAATAGATTGCAACGATACCCTCCAGCCTTATGACTAGTGCAAACTGTCATGATGTATTTGTTTTGAAAGTGAAAGTGGATCAGATCTTCCTTTTAACACTACTTTTCTTTGTTCAACATAACTTTTTACTGGGTACAATGCAACAAGGTCATGTATTTATCATCAGTTAGTAGAAATGTTGTTTGAAATGTTATAACAAGTAAACTTTGAAGCATAGTGAAGTAGCTGGCTACTTTTAGCGCTACTCAGAGCCCAGTTTTTGGGACACACCAGTCCTGTGTAACATAAGTGTATCCTAATTATATCCTACCAGTGCTCATCTGCCAAGCGGAGCATGTTTTAGCCTTTAGCCCATCTTTTAGCCATTAGTTCATGATTAAGCCTTTAGCCCCTGTTTTAGCCTTTAGCTCATGTTTTAGCATTGAGCCTGTGCTTTAGCTTGTGTTTTGGCCTTTAGCCCCTGCTTCAAGCTAATTTTTCTGCCTTTAGCCCTTGTTTTAGCTCATGTTTTGGTTGTAGTTTATGCTTGTGCTTTGGTCTTTAGCCCTAAGCCTAATTTAGCCTCTAGCCCCTGGTTTATTTCATGTTTTGGCCTTTAGCCCCTGGGTTTAGCTCATGTTTTAGCATTTAGCCACTGTTTTACCCTCCAGCTCATGTTTCAGCATCAAGTCTGTGTTTTAGCTCATGTTCTGGCCCTTAGCCTGTGTTGGAGCCTTTAGCTTGTGGTTTGTGATTGTATTTGTCCTCCAGCCCATGTTTAAGCCTCCAGCCTGTGTTTGGGCCTCTAGCCACTTGTTTTAGCTCATATTTTGGCCTTTAGCCTGTGTTTTAGCTCATGTTTGGGTTGTGGTTTATGCTTGTGCTTTGGCCTTTAGCCCTAAGCCTGATTTAGCCTCTAGCCCCTGGTGTATCTCTTAATTTCTGTATTTTAGACGTTTTACTAGTGTCATTGTGTCTTGTCCTTTGTGTGTTCCGGTTACAGCACCAATCTCCCTTGACGGGACACTAAAGTAAATTCTGATTCTGATTCTGATCTCACGTTTTGGCCTTTAGCCCCTGGATTTAGCCTTAAGCTCATGTTTTAGCATTCAACCCCTATTTTAGCTCATGTTTTGGCCTTTTGCCTGCCTTTAGCTCCTGGTTTGTGATTGTATTTGTCCTCCAGCCCGCATTTAAGCCTTTAGCCTGTGTTTTAGCCTCTAGCCACTGGTTTTAGCTTGTGTTTTGGCCTTTAGCACTTGTTGTAGCTCATGTTGTGGCATTCGGTCTCTGTTTTAGCCTCCAGCTCGTGTTTTGGCCTTTAGCCCGTGCTCTATCACTCTCCTGTTTAGCTGTCTTCAACTCTTAGGTCCCTTTGCTGTCACATAGTACAGCTCCCGTTTCCACTATTTCTACTAAATAAATCACAGAAATAGATTTCACCAGAGAAAAACACAAATCTTTCAACTTCACAACAGCTAACTTTGCTAGCCATATAAAGGGGCGCTGATAATCTCATCTTAGATAGCGAATTTCAACCAGGCATATATCTAAAGATGAGACTTTTTCAAGATCACCAAAAAAGTCCTCACAGTCCCTTTAAGTTGATAAAGACTATCAGCAAAAAGAGGTTAAGAATGACACATTATGTAACCAGAATAAGGATGATTAGATAAGCTGCTGGCGCACTGACTCTTGGGGACTCACTTCTGTGGTGTTGATAAGTTAAAGCTACTTTTTCTGTGTGAATGTTGGAAACAGGTGATGATCAAACACACATGAACTGGAGAGAAAACTTGTTGCCAGAGGAGGAACACAAAACACAAAACATAAAACAGTCCAATCCACTTGTCAACTAAATGACTGGTACCAGATGGAGGTAAAAAAAAAAATGCCTTCACATTTGTCATGGATTTCCGATGGCAGTAACAATCACCTTGAAACTGCTTTTCCCAGACTCTCATGTCTTGTGTCTTTTTTGAGACTAGACAGAAGAAACAGAAAAAAAACAGAGGGAGAGAAAAGAAGAGGGATGTAAAAAAGAAAAAAAATATATAGACAGGGAGGAAAAAACAACTTCCTTTTTTTTTGAAGAGCAGAGTGACTTTGTGTTGGTGAACTTGCGGTGCACACCAAGATGAAAAGGAACTGCCTCTGCTTTGAAATCCTCCAGTCAAAATTAACATTCTATTTAAGCCACTGTCAGGGAAAGGCAGGGGAAAGATGAGAGAGAGTGAAAGAGAGGAGGGGAAGGCAGAAAAGGGGAAAGAGAAAGAGACATAGTTGGGGAGGGGAGGGAAGGGGGGCAAAGCTACAGCTAGCTTTGGGCTAGACAGATAATTGTTTACTGTGTTCAAACTCTGGAGGACTGGGCCTGCTGGAATCTGCGCACTGTGTGGGAGTATGGGAGTTGGAGTTGCGCGGGTCGACCACAGATAGAGAGATGGAGAGAGCGAGAGAGGGAGACAAGGGGGGAGAAGAAAGAGTGACAGAAGAGGAGAGAGAGAGATGAGAGGGAGATTGGGCTTATTTTGTCAGAGGGAGAGCCACATGAAAGCAACAAATGGCACATTATTATGGGAACATCATTTCAGGGCGTAATAATTATTTAGCAATATGGATTCACTGCATCTGCTGGTCTTAAGCCCCGGGCGGTGGCGGCATTCTAAACTACTGAACTCAGCTGTCTGTCTTGTTATTCCTGTATATAAATATATATATATATATATACACACACACACGCACTGCAGCACCTTTTTTCTCTGTCTGATAGCCAGCCAGGCCTTTTTAAGTCTGTAATTGGTCTGGTGAGACTTGTGTTTTTTTTCCCCAGCCTGCTAGCATCTCTGTTTCGGGCTAAAGGCGGCCCTACCTCTTCATGAACCTGAGGTAAAAAAGGGAGGAATGAGCATGTCTGCTGGTTATTTACTGTTTGTAAACAGAATGGTGGATGACTAAGGCAATAAAACGATGGCAACTTCAGGGAAAGGTGGTGCTTTGCCATATTACATGAAAAGAAAACACTTGCCACAGATTTTTTTTGGTTCTTGTAAGCACCAATGTTTGTTTCAGCTGACAATAAAAAAAAAAGGTGAACAGCGAACACTGTCAGCTCTCATGTTGTTCTGCCTAATATTATAGATCTTGTATGAGACTTTTAAAGGAACAAAATCTGGTGTTGAAAAATAAAGGTGCAGTTCTCCAAGCGTCCACTAGAGCAGTGGTTCCCAACCTTTCTGGGCTGTAACCCCATTGTGACATCACAAATTCCTCAGACACCCTGGAGACAATTTTTTTTTCAAAAATCATTTTCTTTTCTCTTTTTTTATAGTGTTTTAAACGCAGAGTAGCCAGAATTAGTGCACAAAGTGACAATTTATTTTTCCTAATCAGAAAACAGACTTTATCCTAAGTGAACTTTCAAATCCAAAATCTCCAAGGGACAGTTAAAGGCACTAAGAGACAAACAATATAAACAGTAGACAAAGATAAGAAACAAACAGCACAGAGTTCAGTATTGCACTGTAAATTTAGTCTACTGCTTAAAGTACTCAGTCCAGGAAAATAGACAAAAAAAAAATACTTTGATGCTAAAATACTAAAAATACTCAAATACTTAATAATATACTAAAATGCTTAATAACAAACATTTAAAGTATTGAAATACTTAATTATAGAATACTGAAATACCAAACACTTAATAGTAAAATACTAAAAACACTGGAAAACTTAGTTCTATAACACTTAGCATGCTGAATACTTAATAATGAAATACTTTAAATACTAAACTACTTAAAAGAAAATACTATCAATAAAGGAATACATCGTTTTAAAGTACCAAAAGTATTATTGACGAACACTCAAAATACTGAACTACTTGATGAAATTCTATTTTTTTTAAGATGTGTTTTGGGCTTTTCATAACTTTATCAGATAGAGGAGGACAGTGGATAGAGTAGGAAAGGGGGAGAGATGTGTATTTATTAAAAGTGACATGCGGGAAACAGGCCACAGGCCGGATTTCAACCCGGGCCACCTGCTCGAGGGCGAACCTCATGGTGCACGACCCAATCCACTAGGCCATCTGCGCCCCACTTAATGAAATTCTAAAAATACTTTATAATAAAATACCCAAAAAATCAAAATACTTAAAAATTACTGAAATACTCAATAACTTTGACGGACTCATAGACTGCAGAAAAAACGCACCAGTAATTTTACTTCTGACCTTCACACAGTGGCCATGTGCAAACTCAGAATCATGAGAAGAAAGGACAAACTTTTACACATTTTGTGGGTGTAAATAAAAGTAAAACAATCAGTAGTGTCACATTTCACTCTTGGAAGGGAGTAATAAGTAAAGTAACAATATTACTGTTAAAAAGAGTAATGGTGAGTAATCTATTACTTTTACTTTTAAAGTAATAGGCCCAACACTGCTTCTGTCTAAGTCTCATACTATCTTTGGTCTGACATTAAAACCATCAGAGATCGGTTACTGATTCATAAACATCTTTTAAGATCATTCTAGATCATTTTTAGACGGTTGTTAAGTCATTAATTAACCAACTTAAACGATACAATAGCAACAAGTTCACAGTTGAGTTCAAAGCTGGAGTCTTAGGGCATTCTAACGTCACCTTAAGCTACATTAACATCTATTTTGGCCTCTGGAGGGCAGCACAACAAGCTTCACACTGATATTCATCACATTCGAAAGTAGAAACAACAATGACGTATTCATTATTGATGAAAGTGAGTGGAAATTATTTGGCTCCAGTGCCATTAAATACCTTCAGTGCTCACGTAAGTGTTGATACCTGTTGATGCTGGTTCATGGCTCATCATTAGACAACATATTACCTCTGATCATCCAATGACTGAAAAGTCGCCAGCGTTCTGTCAGTCACACGGTCGCCCTGCCCTGAAGTTCTACATGATGTAACCTTTTTTATTTTCCCAGCTGGTCTGTAAATATCTTCATAAAAACCAGACTGAAGTGCAGGAGAAATTACAACTGGAGGAAAAGCTTTAATAAGGCATGTTAGAGCCCAATATGCAACAGTGACCCAAAATGTAACATTAACCTGGAATGTAATTGAAAAAATCTAATGACTGGTTGATAATGTAAAGAAAGTGTAAGAAGATTTTACAAAACAAGTTATTCTGTTTTGGGCTTAGCATCTGTCACATTATTGACCAGTTATTACACTCAGGTTTTGTTATAATTTGGGTCAATGTTACAAATCAGGCTCGAACAAGGCATCAAAAATAAGGATATTTTCTGATCGCTCCTGTTATAATCCCACTGCTCTTTGGGACCTGTTTGATTTTTGATCATTTTCATTTATTGGTTTTCACACAGCATTCAAACTTAGCTCCTCCTGAATCTGGATAATCATATTTTAAAATCAATATTCAGAGTCCTAGTACCAAGTGAAGAAATGCATAAAAAAGAGAGTATAAATTCTTTTTTTTTTTAGTCTGGGCTCAAATAATTCATGCCCCTCTTCTGCATAAATGGGTCAGGGCACCCCAGTTAAAAACGTCCGACTCGCCCCTGCTTGCATCACGAAGCTCGTTGCAGGTTCGTTTTGTTGCTTTGCTCATTAACGGAGGGATTTATGCTGAACAGAGGGTTCAGTCGGTGGAATATGCGGAGTTACATTGAAAGATAGGACACAACATTTCTCCAGGTAAAAGCCAAACAACTTCTCATGCATTTTGTCCCTATTGCCCACCGCTCTCTCTCCAGTTTAAATGTCGATTGCCCATCACTGCCTTCTCCTAATGCTCAGGATCATGAATCACTTGTCACTGACAACCCAAAGTCCAACATTATTTTAGAGGAGTTATGTGCCAATTACCACCCAAATGTCATGAAATTTGGGGATAATTTCAAAAAGTTTGTCAAATTATTACCTAACTTGATGTAAAGTCACCGAGAAGTTGCCTGCAAGGTCAGAAAAAGACAAAAAGGAGAGCCATAAGAGTGAAAATGGTCCAGGCTTTAAATGTTGGTGAGGTTTGATGGAGTAAATGTCAGTAAATCATTTTTTTCAAACAGTGAAAATAAAAGATTGGAAAACGTCAAAATGAATCGATAGTGTATTGAATCATATTTTATTAATACACGTCTAAAAGGTCATATGTAGATGCTGTTTTGGGAGACTAACAACTACCGCTGTGTGGAAATCAACAACATGTATTTGCATACAAAGTGAACTCCAACCTCTCTCTTCCAGAACATGGTACCCTCATGATCTGTGCTTCCCATAGCAAACACCCTCCACCTTCTGCCTGCTTCCACGCTGAGCAGTCAGGGAGAAAGTAATGATCTCCCACTAGAACCGTGACTACCACCCACTGTAGCCGGATCATTAAGTGGGGGAATAGAGCGCAGCCCTGTTCAGTTCACAGGTCACCCAGGAGGAGCATTCACAGCTCCACGCTTAACACACAGGACAGGGAGGGAGAGATACTAATTAGAAGATTCTATCTGTGTGTGTGTGTGTGAATTTAAAAGGAGGGGAAGAGAGATCCTAGCATCCAGAAGGGAAGTCTGTGTGTGCGTGCATGTAAATATATAACCTTACGTGAAGCATCTCCAGTCCTCTCAGGAAAATGTATGGTGTGGTATGTTTTTAATTGGGCTATTAGCCATGCAGTTGAGCTGGAGAGCGATGCCCCCTGTCAGACACCGAGGGGTTAACCACTGAGGTTAGCCTTTGAGGTTCAAAGGCCTCTTGTTTACATTTGACTGAGCTGCCTCGAGGGAGGTTCCACCTTTACCTTTTAAAACAAAGCCGCCCAAGCCAACGACAAATACCCTGCATTAATCAGGCATATTAATGTGTTTGCACAAAAAACCCACAGCATCAGCATAACTCTCTGTTCAACAACACACTCCGACAAAGGTGCTGCATTCTGTGCACGGGGGGGGACTTTAATGTCAGAGAGAGTGCTGTGTCTTGAACCCGCGCCAGCTTTGGGTCCCCAAAACAGAGGATTAATCACTTGTTGCTTTGTCTGCGGTGGCATAAAACAGCACCAAAGCAGGCAAACACGGCTGAACTTTCGCACTGCATCCGACTTCTTTTGAAGTCGGGCATTGTGTAACCTAATAAGCTACCGTTTTCTCACAACATCTGCTTGTCAACCTCGCTTTCAACTCTGTGCCTTTGCCAGCCAACTCAAAACGGGGGGATTTAAAAAGGAAAAGAAAGAAAGAAAAACAGCACCCCCCCCCCTCCTCCATCTTTCAATCCCCTCTGTGGTAACAAGGTGCAATTACGGCCAAATGATTGTGATATTTTACCCCGTGAGCTAATCAAGAGAACTCTTTCCTTTTGTAATGTAAACAGCACTTTGGGTGTTTTGGATCTTTGAAACTTGTGAGGTGAAAGCTGCATGAACTTTTGGAGACATTCTGTTGACTGACAGACGCTGTCCTTCTTGGGGGGTTAAAAACATGGCCGTAGAGATGAATTACCTCAGGCTTAAAGGGGCTCAGTCAAAGGAAACAGACGAAAATGTTACACATATGGTGCTTAATTACAGATGATGTATTGACGTGATGCAGAGAAGCAGGTTTAAGGATGAAAGTGAGACGGAGGGAAAGGGAGAAGGGAGGATGTGAAGGTAAAATGGGTGCAGAACGAACCTCAAAATCTCAAAAATGAGTCGCAAAGAAAAGTTCCCATCAATCTTAAAAGTGCTTTAAGAGTTCTGCACTTGAAGAATTTTATTTTGCATATCTGAATATTTTTTTCCTGTAAAAAAAAAAAAAAACATTTTACAGCTTCAGGTTCTCAAATTCATTTTTTGCAAATGCACAAATCCACTGCTGTGCATTCACAAAACACAATTGAAGGACTAGAAGGCGGGACCTGTTGGAAAATGCAGGCCACTTTGACCAATCAGTGTTTCCAAACCCTTTTTGGGCTGTGACCTCAATTTTTTTTCAAGGATTTAGTTTTTCCTTTTGTTTTTAATACTGTGTTGTAGCCAGGATTAGTGCACAAAGTGACAAATTCATTTTCCTTGATCGAGACGCAATCTTTATTTTGAGTTAGCTTTCAAATTAAAAAACTGATTTTTATCCTTAAGGGATAATTAATTGCAAATAGAGCAGTAAAAAATGTAAACAACTGTGGACAAAGATAAGAAACAGACAGAAAAAAAATTCAATACTGCAAAAAATTTAGTCAACTGCTAAAAATGCGAAAATACAAAATCCAGGAAAATAAAAATAGAAAACGAATTGCCTGGATACTAAAACACAAAAATACTTAACCAAAAAAAAAGAAAAAAAAAATCCAAACTAAAAATACAAAAAATACTTGATAATAAAATCCTAAAAATACTGAAATACATCATTAAATCTCAACTTAACACTAAAACATATCATAAAGTTATTCAGTATGTTATGTTTTAATATTAAAAAGAATACTTAAAATAATTTAGAAAAATATATTTATAAATTACTAGAAATTTCAAGACCCCATTTGGATTCCAGGCAACCCCATGTAGGGTCACGACCCCAAGGTTGAGAAACACTGCTCCATGGAACTCTGTCACTTTTTAAGTGTGGAGAAAACAACAAAGCTAACTGCTACCAGCAATTATAGTTATACATATCAAAATTAATGGTCACTTTTCTGTGTGACTTTAAATTTGTTTTGCACCCAGGAGAAAAAGTGTTAGAAACTATTTGGTACAAGCTGTAAAATGAGACTGAATTTTATTGGCTGTGTTCTGTGGTTGGACTTTCCATGAACCAAGAAGAGAAGATCTCCAGCACCCAGAAGTGTCAACGTCTGGAACTGTTTTGGTAAAGTTTGCCAGTGAAAAGTAAGATAGCAAGCAGGAAAGTATTTTTTATTTTAGATGAGTTTCTTTGGACATAATGTTCTGTACTCATGCCTGATACTGTAGCAGGATTAGCAAAACAGACAGAAGTTTTCTGAAGAAGTGCTGCTGAAGACATGAACTCTGCGACCGGGGCTTTGAGAGAGCTAACACCTGACATGAAGGACTTCACTGTCTGAAGGTGGTGATGACAAAGGAGAGAAAACAGACTGGTAAGGATGGTCAGCTCAGTATTCTGGAGCCCTTGAAGGTGGAGGCTGATGCGTGGATGATAGCCACTCTGTTGTCTCTGATGGACAACATGTCACCCCTTCAGACTTTTTACTTTAATGTTATTGGACTGTTCACATTTCTTACTTGTGTATTGCATCTTTACATACTGTTATTTTTCCAGGTCACACTTCATAATTTATCTATTTAACACGATCTTATTGCACTGTACACTTGAAATGACTCTTAACAGTATTTGTTAAAAATAAATGGAAATCAGATCTACTCTTCGACTTGACTTTTCATTGCTCAAGACAACTTTTTGCTGGATATACTGCCATGAGATAATGTATTTATCAACAGTTACAAAGCGCTGTAGTTTGTATCGCAGTTTAGCAGCCGGCTACATTTGGCGCGACTCACAGCCCGGTGCTCAAAGACATGTCTATAATGAAAGTGAATCCTGGTTATGTCCTACCAGTGCTCATCTACCAACTCAAATCTCACCAAGCAGAGCAAATATAACCTGGCTCATCGTTTTACTGATAAACTCTCAGGTTTGAACCGATCATTGCAGAATAACTACTGCAAGTGGGTTGGAATGAACTTTATCACAAACCACTTAGCCCCTACTTTAGCCTACTTTAGCCTCATGTCCTAGCCTTTAGCTTGTGTTTTAGCCTTTTGCCCATAATCTATTATTGTGGTGTGGGGTGTGTTAAGAGTGATTTTGTCTGGTTGGATTTGCTCGGAAGGTGAGATTGTAGCTCATGAACATGTTTAATACTATTTCTGACTAGAAATCCTGTAGTGTGTGGTGTGCTCCAAGAGAAGCCGAGCAATGTGACGTGTCCCAGAACAAGAGCCTACACCGCAAAAACAGAAATCTAAGCAAGTCATTATGTCTTATTTGTAGTAAAAATTGTCTTATTGTTCTTAATTTGAGCCACATTCACCAGACCAGGTCATAAAAATGTCTTCTTTCAAGTTTTTTAAAGACAAAAATCAGGTGTTAATTGCTTGTAACAAGTCAAAAAATCTGCCAATGGGATAAGACGAATTTGCCCGGGAAGTTTCTGGAAATTAGAAAGATGTCTTAAACAAGAATCTTTTATCTTATCCCATTGGCAGATTTTTTTTTTTACTTTTTACAAGCAATTGATGCCTCATTTTTGTCTTTAAAAAACTTGAAATGAGACATTTTTATGACCTTGTCTAGTAAATCAAATCAAGAATAGTAAGACAAATTTTACTAAAAATAAGACATAATGACTTGCTTAGATTTCAGTTTTTGCAGTGTATCAAGAGGTGAGCTGACAGGGCAGTAGAGAAAAACACAGATCTCTCTTCTTGCTGCTAAACTTCATCAGCCGGTGTGGTGTTGTCATAAAGACTTTGACTTGCTATAGATCATTCTAGTTCAGCCCAACCCATCTTGGAAGCTGAGACATAGCATTTAGAAATAACCTTTATTTAAGTGCTGATAATCTAATTTAAAGTTGTGGATTATGATCAGGTATATTTCTAGATATGAGACTTTTTCAAGATCACTTAGAAAGTCCTCACAGTCGCTTTAAAAGCTTGTGTTTTTATGCCAGTGTGTGAATACTGCACCTTCCTCTAAGGACTTTTGAATTAAAATGTTATCATCTTGTCATTATTTAAACTTGTATTTGGACACTTGATCAGTCAGTGATGAAAAGTTATTGCATTACCTCAACGTCCATGAGTTATCCTGAACTAAGACATGCTGTATCAAAAACAAGTTTTGTATTCTGATCATTTCCTTCCAACAATAACAAACCCTTTGGCAAGAGCAGCATCTTTAAAACGGTGGTGATGATGCTCTTGGGAAATGTATTTTTTTTATCCAGGAAAATCCCCAAGGTCACGAGAATTAAGCATCATCGAAACTCCTCACGGTGTCTTTTAAAAGCATTGATTGGTACTTTTGTGACTCCGGGGCAGCAAAAACAAGCTTCAAACAAACTCTTCTGCAACAGGAACGTTCTTTATAGCATATAACCAAACTGTCTGAACTCACAAATAAAATATAGTAGGGATCCACATGGTTTCAGGATTATGAAACAAAAGCCTAGGACTAATGTGGTTTGTAGTTCTACAATGTATAGAGCCATCATAATATGGAACAAGCTCCTAGTTATTGTTGTCCAGGCCCCTAGTAGATCTAGTTTGAAGAGACTTTTAAAAAAGCGTTATAACACTACTTCAGGAACATTAAAAATCATTACTGTGTATGTGTTGTAAATACTGGTGTTTCTTTAATAAAATGATGCATATATTGATGTGGTTGTTTTCCATACTTTTATTTTAAGTACACTTTTTATATTTTATCCTGTTTGTAGCTGATTGTACTTGTATTTTGTGTGTTGCTGTGTGTATATTTTGTGTTGTTTGTTTCATGTGGACCCCAGGAAGAGTAGCTGCTGCATTAGTAGCAGCGAACGGGGATCCTAATAAATTAAGAAATAAAGAAATGAATCACTTTCTACGAAGAAAAGCCTCATATTTGCTCTCCTTCCAGAGAGAACGTGGAGAGATCTTTCCTCAGGTAAACCTACAAACCTTTCTGACTTCTCACTCGTCTGTTGAGAGTGTGAGAGGCAGAGGAGAGGCTCTCAAGCAGATCCCACTGACACCTCTAGATGCGTGGATGAAAGATGGAAATGTTGAAGTAAACAGAAAAGTCAGATCATAGAGCTTAATGTCTGTGTTTACGTCCAGCTTTATCTGAGCTCTGCACAAAAACACAGTCACACGTAAGACGTGTTGGCTAGAGTGGGAGTCAGTGTTTGTGCATATCTGTATCTAGGTAAAGGGGCAAAGTGGGTGTCTGTGTCCTCAGGGGGAGTTTTAATATTCTCTCATTGGTCCTTCCTTACCTCACCGATCGGAACATTTGCACAATCTTTCAAGTGCTTCAGAGGAATATGAAATGAAAGAGGGGAGAAAAGGGTAGAAGAGAAGAGTGATTACCTGGGCAGACTTTGCGAGCTTCTGAGCGTACTCCTTCTCAATCTGCTTCAACCGGGTGTTGGTCTGCAACAAGAAGAGAGAGAGGAGTGTGAGACAGAGATATGCAGACCGGCTGATAGAGAGACATAAAGAGAGGGAGAAGAGAGAGTGGTAAAATTGAATCTTCAGTGAGAAAACGTACAAAACCAGTTTATCTATGTAGACACACACACACACACACACACACACACACACACACACACACACACACACATGCTCGTGCTGACCTCTGCCTCTTGGCAGTGTGTCCCCCTGGTGCAGGCCTGTGGCCCCTTGGCACTTCTCCAGCCTCAGTGTTCATGTGTGCCAGCAGGTAGTGACGGGCATAGTGCACAGTGGGCACCACTCCCCTTTGATCCCCTGCCAACAATTCATCACTTAACAAGAAGGAGGGGCAGGGGGAATTAAAATGCTGCTGCCAATTAGCCATAGAGAGAGAAAATGGAGAGCGATGATTGGGAGAAGCTGGGAGACTCAACACAGAAGAGACAGAAGAAGAGTGAATGGAGATTGTTGTTTGGAGTTTATTGAGCGCCGCTCCACTCTTTGTTTTCACTTGTTTCTCTGTGGGAAGCCAGCCAGCTGGAAGCAAAGACTTCGAGTGTCTAATACATGATCTGCCGCCGCTCGCTCGGCTAGCCGTGTTGTGATGCCAGAGTTTCATTGAGAGGCTGAACAGTTGAGTGAGATAATTGGGTGCAAAGTGCTGGAATGCAACAGGGATGTCAATGGCTGGCTGTAAGTGCGGTGACATGGTTTATACAAGTGCTGTTGAAAGACTAAGGCTTAAATTAATGAGGGGATATGGGTCAGTGTATGAAAGGCAGGCAAGTGTTTTCACTGGGTTTGAATTAACCTAAGCTTTGAGCTGTCTGATGTATAAAAAAACAGTCTCTAAGTGAAAACTCAGACCAACTTTTATCATCATTCTTTAATCTGCTTATTGCATCTCTCACTGCCAACTGGTTAGACTTACATCTCACTCTTTCATTATGCTCCTCTGTTTTCTATCACTATATGCAAGTAACTCTTTCTTCAGCCTAACGCGTTGCTCCACGAGTTGGAAAAGTTCCATCTCCATGCATTGAAAGATGATTTATTCAGCGGTTTAATTTTGAATTCTGTCAACTGGATTTAAACATAAAATCAACGATGGGATACACACACACACACACACTGACGCTTGACTCTCCTGTCCTGGCAGCCACTGACAGACGACTCTCTAACAAACACAGTTTCATTGAACGCAGCCATCAACACCTGAGCTGCCTTTGGACTCTGTGCCCCATCCAAACACTTCCTGACAAACACTGCCGTCCTGCTCGCAGCGGACACACCTGTCACCACAGAAACACTGAGACATCGCCAAGGATACCGGCCTGTCTTCCTGCGCCAGGGACTCTTTGAGTGGCAGCTTTGCTCGTCCCAGGGGGGCCCTCTAGCAGCTGATGAGAGAGGAGTAGACAAAGAGGGATGTGGAGGAGGTAAGAGAGGGAGAGGGGTGCAAATGGAGTTCTAATATGTGAAAGCTGCATTTGTGGTGTCTTTTGTTGCTGCTGGATACTTCGACTTAGTTTGATGTCACTGTGGTAGTATCAAACAAAAGGGTATAAAAGATGGACAGCGTGACAGCTCCTCAAAACTGAAGCCAAAATACGAGTAGATCTCTCCTTATTGACAGGGTGCGGTTTGAGTCAAACTCAGAGACCAATACACACGACAAATGAATTTATCTAACACTGCCGCCTCTCTACTTCAAATCTCATTTGGACATGGTGGGCTTTTCTGTGTGGAATTTGCATGGAAGAAGGTCACCAGTTTGATTGGGACAGGGTGTACTTGCCTCTCGCCCAAAGACAGGAAGAATGCAGCCACCTAGGACCCAGAAAAGGATAAGTCGCAGAAAATGGATGAATGGAGATGAAGCACCTGTGGCGCTTAGTCTAATCAGTAACTTGAAGGTAGAGTCTTCAGAAATCTTTGTTTCTGTGTCTCAGTGCCTCGGACCATAGCTATGCAAACACACTGACCAACCCAGCGAGCACCTGCAGCATCGCGTTTCTACGTGGGAGAGACTCAAGAGCTGTACACCTGACTTCCTGACTCCATTGTTCTTTCTTCTTGTGTTACGGCCGCTATCTTAGCTGTTTGGGATAGCTTCTCCTGCTAGCTGTCATCAACATGACAAGGTCACCTGAGTCAACGAAAACATAATAACTTATCAATAACTTATTTTATTATTATTATGTCAGTGCTTGTGCAATGTCCCACAACTGTCAGCATGTATATATAACTGCAGATTTTAAGTAGATTGTACATATTTGATTTGATTAAAAAAATTTTTAAATTATTTTATTATCTTATCTTATTGTATTTTATATTTTATATCTTTATATCTTATGTTTATATTTCATTTTCGTTGTACAAGATGCACATGTTTATATTTGTACTTTCTATATTTTGAACACTGTCTGAATGGGAGTAACTGTAACTGAAAGCAGTTTCCCCTAGGGGATCAATAAAGTATTCTGATTCTGATTCTGAACATTACAGGCAGAGGAGGGGGGACGCAAACACTAACACACATATACAGAGGCCTATAGATGATGATTGAGCAGGGTTATTCGCGTAAAAGTTGACATTTTATTTTCAAGGAAAATCCTGCAGACCCTACCTTTGAACGTGTGTCAGCCGGAGAACTGGCGAGATATCAATACTGCCACTGAATTAGCAACTTCTTTATGGTGCACACCATGGTAAATCATAATCCCAGGGATACACCAGATTCCTGTCTATTCTGTCTCAGCTGGATTTGCAAGACCAAGGACTTTAATGATGCATCTCTCTTTATTCATGCTGAGCTGTAAAACCTTAAACCTGTTGACTCTTGGCCTGGCTACGCTCGTATTGTCTGTTTGTTGTTACAGTTAAGCTAAAGACAGTCTGGTTTGACATGGTTGGGTTTTTTTTTTCAAAGTCAATATGTGCTTTTATTTAGTGTCCATGCATGGCTGACTGTCCTGCTCTGTCTGGTTTGTGCAAATTGACGCGTCACTGCTCTGGCATCTGGCAAAGATGGAAGAGAAATAATAGTTCTGATCTGCCGGAGCTGAGATACAAATGGGGCCACAACAGGGCAAAGCCAGAGTGAGTCATTGGGACAGAAGATGTCTGTAGCAGGGGCATTTTGGTCTAGAAGAAAAGACTGTCTACTAGGGCTGGACAATTAAAAGCACATCTGATTAAATTGCAATATGACCTGCTAATATTCTAATTGCAGACAGTGCATTATTTCTATAACCTAAAGTGTATCAGCTACATTTTTTGCAGCAGATACAAACTGTTAAAATCTACCTTTACAAAAGAGGCAATCTAAGTGGTAAAAAGAGGCAAAAACTGCAAAGAGTAGAAATAAAACTTATTTTGAGGTACTGAAAATTGCTACAAAAGAAACAAAAATTGCCATTTGAATTGGGATAAAACCTGGAAGTACTCGAAAGGAGCAAAAATGGTCAGAAAAGTGGCCAATAAAGAGTGAATAGTGACTCAAATGGCCAAAAAAGCAGAAAAAATTAGCAAGAAAATTTTGGAGGAAACTAAAAAATATTCAGAACATAGCAAATAGTTGGGATTACATGGAGAGAAGCTCAGTTTTTTGAAAAAATAGTCGAAAATTGGTGTAAAAATTGGCAAAAACCCACCCAAAAATCAGCAAGAAAATTGGGAGAAGGTATCAAAAAAATGGTTCAAAAGTGGCAAAAAAAGTGAAAAAGACAAAAATGGCCAAAGTCAACAAAAATGTCAAGAAAGTTGGGATTACACGTGGAAAATGCTCAGTTTCTTGCAAAAAATGGTCCAAAAGTGGGAAAAAGAGTGTAAAAATTGCGTCAAAAATTGGCAAAAACCCCACCCAAAAATCAGCAAGAAAATGGGGAGAAAGTATCAAAAAATGTTCCAAAAATGGCACAAAAAAAGAGTGAAAAGTGACTAAAATGGCCAAAAAGCAGAAAAAATTAGCAAGAAAATCTTGGAGGAAACGTAAAAAAATATTCAGAATGTAGCAAATACGGGGGAAAGTGGCAAAAAAAAGTGAAAAGAGAGAAAAAGGGCAAAAGTCAACAAAAATGTCAAGAAAGTTGGGATTACACGTGGAAAATGTTCAGTTTGTTGCAAAAAATGGTCCAAAGGTGGCCAATAAAAGATAGAAAAGTGACTAAAATGGACCAAAAGCAGTCAAAAGTTGTAGTGGTGGTGGGTTGTTGTGCTGTTATTAATGTAACTATTCATGTAGCAATGTGTTTGTTTGAAAACACATAAGATAAGAACCTAGAAATAATCACATAAAAGAAAAAAGTCACAACTACAACATAGGAAATAATAAACGCAACTAGATTAATTTTGCAAATCCTTCAGCCCCACCGTCAACTATCTTTATCAACAATTATCCTTATGGAACTTGGCTTTTATTTGACGAGCCAAAGAGGAAGAAAGTATTAAGAATGAGAGAAATATGGAGAACACTGCCATGTTACATCTTGTGTCATTCCATTAGAAATTTTTAATGCCGATGAGATTTAATTGCAGCTCTGTAGTAGGAGACGTCAACATCTAAGCCAAACATAGCTTCATATATTGAAGCTAGTTGAAGTGCAATGTTGTGATGTGTGTGCTTGTGTGTGTGAATCTCTTGACTGTATAAGATGTGAGTTTACATGTGAGTGTGTTCAGGTAAACATATGGCTGTATCGACATGCAGACAGGCTCAGATGTTTCATAAAAACCTAAAGAGCCTGCTACTAGCTTATTCCTTTTACCTCGAAGCACTCCAGGGAATTGAGCGGGGAAGCATTACACAACATCATACATAATACAGCTCAAGCATCTTCATGCACATTCAAAATGGCTGGAAATAGATAAAGATATGGATTGTACATGCAAGGAAAAATAGCCCAACAGGACTGTGACAAATACAAAGAAAAAAATCAGAGCTTAAGTAAAAGTGTATATGTGTGCGTCTGTGTGTGTGTAAGTGTGTGTGTAAGCACTTTCAAAGAGACTACCTGTGCCCTGCCAAAGGCATTTTTGTGCTGAAGGCACTTTGAGGCTGTATCAGGCTCTTCAATCGCCTCTTAATCCTTGCTGTGTGGAGTGCGGCTGCTTTGAAGTGTGTGCGTGTTTGTGCATGCGCGCGCTTACTTGTGTGTGTGTGTGTGTGTGTGTGTGTGTGTGTGTGTGTTTGTTCGAGAGAGTGGAAGTGGATCTGAAGGCGAGGCATGCACCGCTTACCAGAACTTAATTAATAATCTGCAGTGGGAAGCAGGCCAAACGCACACACACATAGACACAAACAGAGAAATGTGCACACTTAAAGAGGGACTGAAGGGAGTGGCTGCAAACTGGGTGACAACTTTCTTTCTGGTGTGCACGCGTTTCAACAAAGATATGCACACAAGTCGCACTTGTTCAAACACAGACAATGGACAAACAGGATACAAGAAGGCCAAACACACACCCAAGATTTAATCTAGGGCAGTTTGAAATTTGTTCAAGGTGTGCTGTCCCATTGTTTGTGGTGAACTCTGACAATCTTGCTCAAGGGAGAAGAAACCAAAGTTCCTCAAAAGACTGCCAGTGCATAAAAACGTGTGTGTGTTCGAGTCAACGTGCCTGATTCCAGTATTTTCAGAATCTGTTCAGTGCACACTGCGGCCCTATAGACAGGATATTGCCTCCATATGACATATTTCCCCGACATGTTTCCAATCATCTCACATTGCAAAAGAGCAATTATGGTTCCAGCACCGTCCTGAAGCTGAACTCTGACAGGACTGATAACAAACGTAGGGATGGAAACTGGTAGGATTTTATTGTGATAAATGCTGTTATCGATTCTTTATAGATTCTCATTTTATTTCCTCCTGAGAATTATCTGTGAACAAAAAGAAGGCTTAACAGCTTTTTTCTGTCAACGTTTTATTCAGTTTATGAGTAAATAAATATGAAGTTGGTCAATGAATCTGGATATCTGGAGACGTTATTCAATAGAAGTAATTAGAAATTGATAACACTTTATTTTAACTCTGGCTTTTTTGCATAACTAAAGCATTAGTTAACCTTTAATTCACACTGGACTCATTAAAAAAGCTTCATAATTGATAAATATGGTCCTCTATAATGTGTTAACTAACCCTCTGTTCATTCTTTATAAATGATGGATTCACCAATTACAATTGAGCTATGGTCATTATGTGACCAGTTATAAATTATTTATAGATTTTGATTCTAACATTTACTCTATCATAGGGGTGTCCAAACTAAGGCCCGAGGGCCAATTGTGGCCGCCGTCTTGTTTCATGCGGCCCCCAGCTTTCATCTTACTATGTATTAATTTTGTCTCTCAAATTAATCATGCTCTAGTTGGATACATTTACAGTTTCTGTACAGTACCTGAAAAAAACAACAACCGTGTAACTTCGTGAATCCTCGTTACGCCTTGACAGTGCTCATCTACCAACTCCATCCTCACCAAGCAGAGCGAGAGTAACATCACTCTTCATTTTATTGATAGACTCTCAGGTTTGAACTGATCACTGCAGAATAACTGCTGCACGTGGGTTGGAAAATAGAATTTGGCTTTAAGCTCGTGTTTTAGCCTTTAGCTCGTGCTCTATCACTCTCCTGTTTAGCTTTCACTACAGTTACTAAATGAATTGCTGAGATCATTTTCAGCAGAGAAAACACAGTTCACTCTTCTCACTGCTAAACTTTGTCTGCTGGCACGGTTTTGTCATAAGCTGCATTTCCATCACCCTTGGATATGCGCAAAATAAAAAAAACTGGTAATGGAAACACCAGAATTTCGAAAAAGCACTAAAATATTGCTAAAAAGTTTTTACACTTTCATGTGGTGGTTTTTCAGACGTTTCGACATTCAAATATATCACAAAAGTGCAATGGAAACACTTTTTCCGCTATTATGCGGCCCAGGACGTGCCGTACCTGGTCACATGATCACTTCTCTGTGAGTAAACATGGAGCGCTACGTTTGGACAGAGGAAGAGACGGAGACTTTTCTCACAATTATTTTCGAGAAAAACATAACGGCCATACTAGACAGCAAACAACAGAGGAATGCAGAGTGTTATAAGGAGCAGTGAAATCTTGCGAGATGATATTTGACGAGAGTTACAGCGCTCCTGCCAATGGAAACACGTTCAAAGCGCAAATATACTTTGTCGAAATTTTAGGAATACCGCTTTTATTTTGCGAAAAACTGTAATGGAAACCCAGCTATAGAGACTTTGGCGTGCCATAAATCAATCCAGTCCAGTCTGACCTGGCTGAGAAGCTAGGAATTAGTATTTAGAAACAACCTATTTTGGCGCTGATAATCTCATTTTAAATCTGATGTTATGATTAAGCACTTATGTATATTAATGACATTTTTCGTGATCACTTTGAAACTGCTCACAGGTCCTTTAAATAAAATTTTAAACAGAAAATCCTGAATCTGGATAGTGTAAATTAATGTTAAGGGAATCGTTAAGCAATTGATTGAACCATTTCTTATTGATTCACAACAGGAACTGCTTCTCAATTCCCATCCCCAATAAAACTACTCTCAGAATCCCTAATAGGAATTTTTGCTAAGAGCAGGGACGGTTGAAAGGTGATAATAAATCATACAAAAGTCGTTTTATTCGTTCGTAGCTTCGCTCTGCACACACCACGTACTGTACACTACACACCAGGGAGCTGATTTGTGAGGTTTATTTCTCAAAAACTGATTTCAAAGAGAAGCTTTTTCCCCCCTCATTGCTCTGTGCAGCCTTCAGTTTTAGTGGCAGCAGGATTTGTAAGCATTCACAACAATCCTCTGTTCACTACGCATGTCTCTCATAACAATTTGAGTTCAATCTGCCAGCGAGGGAGAGCTGGGAGATGTTATTTGCTCGTTTGTCTGTAATCATTGCTGTCTTGCTGTGCCTGACTGTAGACTGCGTGTGGGAGAGAGGGAGTTGGTGCTGTAATGACAAGAGGCTTTATTTCCATTTCACAGTTTGCCATCACTGCCTGTCAGTAGTGATTCTCTTAATCCATGCTGCTCACTGTCACTGTGACAACGCACAGAAATAATGCATCACTGAAAACAAATGCAGGCTGATAATCATACCACGAACATACATCGCACCACTTTTAAACAGCTAGAATCAGAAAAACAATTAACATCACTGTGAATGGGCTCAAAATCATCAAAAGTTGTTGTTTGTACAGGTTGTATTTTTTGGGGGTCTTAACCTGTGATGACTGTTAAGCTACGATGGCAGAGAAGGTAAAAAGTTTCTCTGATTGGTCACTGAACTTGCGTTGAACTGTGATGAAATCTGTCTTTCTAGTTTTCTTCCTAGGTAGACTTCACTTCCCATCTATTTATGCCTCCATCCCTACTTTGATCAATGAGTCTGCCTGATGTTTCCGATGCAGCATGATTCGGAGATGAATTAGAAACTTAACCCAAAAAACAGAGCCCAAAATCGCGGTGTCCCACTTAAAACTCCACTTCAAACCAGAGTGTAATCTATAGCATGCAACAAGATGGGAGCTGCCTGACGCCATGTTTTAATGCGATTGAGAAAGTGTGTCGCTTCCCTCCCTCCTCTTGGAGGACTTCAAAAAGTGAGCAAGGGAGCTGTGTGATGTTTTTTTGGGACGGCAGAGCCTTTACTTTGACTCTTTCATCTGCTCAGTGACTCACTCACTCTCTCTCTCTCCGCCGCAGGGCCCGATGGTGCACTGAGGAAACGAGGAGCTCAGATAGGTCTAAGCATGCATACATTCACACAAACACATAACATGCCCTGTGTTTGAACAGTGACATAAGTTTTGTTATTTTGGCTCCACACACCGCAGCTATAGATCCCACATGAGATGATAAGTACATGTTTGAGTGCAGACATTTGGCTTTAATCTTCAGGAATTAAGAGCAATATGTAACCATGGAAATAACATCTTTCCTCATGTCTAAGAGTATGAAAAAAATTGGAATGTTTTTCAAAATATAACATAAAGACTTTCTTCACATTTTGTTGTCTATTGTGTATCTGTGATATCCATCCACTGACATGTTTCTAACTAAGGAGCAGGCTTTCACAAGCTTAAAGGCACAGTCCAGGTTTTTAAAGCAGGGTCATTTGGGGTTCATGTCAATAATAGGTGTTGTATGGAGCAGGGGTCTTCAATGTTACTCATCAAAGGCAGAGTACGCAGAAAGTTTTGTTAAGTTTAGTTCATTTATTTACATATAACATCCAAACTGAACTCCTCCTCTGTGGCACAGTGCCAATGGCTGTGCATGCTCACTACCACTGCCACTGCTCGTAGCTTTGTGAGCACACCTGTGACTGTAAAAAACAGCCCAGCGAGCACCTGCAGCATCACGTGAAAAACTCAAGAGCTGTAAACCTGACTTCCTGCAGGTAATTGAGATACACTGGAATTATTGTATCATTCTTTCTCTGTGTCACAGCAGCTATCGTAACTGCACAGGATAGCTTCTCACACTTGCTATCAACACAAAAAGTCTTCAAAAAGTGAGCTGTAATTGGCTGGTCACCACCCATAACCACTCCTACTCTCCACCCAGAAACATCCCGAGCGAACCGTCAAAACAATAACAAAACTGGGGAGGGAGGGGGTCAAAATTGGAGGAGTTGGTGCTCAAAATGTCATCTTTTGCCCCGTAATTTTGACTATCTATTTCAAAATTTTGACTTTCTGTCTCATATTTTTATTCTAGTTTATATTTGACTTCCATGTCTAAAATTATAGAATTTTAATCTAAAAAAATTCAACTTTTGAACCCAAAATTTATTGATATGATCATTTTGACTTTTCCTTTTACAAAATTGTGACCTTTAGACTTTCCATTATATTTTTCTCGTTCCAAATTTCAACTTATTTCTCATAATTATGACTTATCTCATAGTCAGTTAGTGAATCTCTATTATCTTACACTCAGCCTCACATTTTTTTTTAACCTGTATTATTCAAAACTCTGTGTCTCTTCACGCTGCTGTGTTCAAGTGAAAACTGTCATGGGGACTGATGCTGGAGATTGGGGGTTCGTGATGTCATGACATCTCAATCACTGCACCCGGTAATTCATAGACACGTCTAATGAGGTTTTACTTTTCTTTGAATTGAATCTTAATAACTGAAGCGGCAACAGGCATGGAAAGTTGGGCAGCTGCCACCCTATGCCACCTCGGTAGATCCGCCCCTGCTCCCACTACCTCATGAAACCAAGGTGACATACATAAGCTTTCTTGTTCAACATACTTTGCTTCCTCGCAGTTTGGTAGATGTTTATAATTCTCCTCAGTTTACTGGATCCTTCTAAAATCCTTTTTGTAAACGCTCTTGGAGATTAAAACTTCTTCTCTTCAAGTCTACCTTTCATCCTGGATTGTAAAACACTTTGTCTTGGGGACTCATTATGATGTGGTGGATTGTTTGAAAGGTGGTTTATCATCACAATATTCATTATTTCAATGAAAGAGGATTCTTAAACCTTATCGGGTCTTCCTATTTGATGTTCCAGCCTGTTATTTACTCACTTTACACTTCTCCATTTTTAAAGAAAGAAGGAAATAAACCAAACTATAGTATTTGACAAGTCCGAGATAGACTGACACTAAGTGTACATTCTCAAATCCATCATGGAAATCCAAAGAGCCAAAAAGACGAGGAAAAAAAATTCTATCTGTTGAGCTGCCTATATGTTCATAAATAAATGCACAACTTCAAATGCGAGAAACTCTTTCATGTTTGTTCAGCTGCTATGATGTAACTACATACCAATATGAGACTGACATAAATTCAGACATAGGTTTGATAATCAGATTGCCTGAAACAGAACAGCCTAAACTTGATCTATTCTACCCGAAAATCAGATCCTTTGCACTTCCTCCCTGTCTCTTTGTCTCCCTGTTAGCGTGCCAGTGTGAGGTGAACGTGGGCCCTCTTTGATCATCCCTCAGCCTGTGTTTCTCTCCTCCTCGTCTAATCCATGACCGACTGAATAATGTGATTTGGTGTATCTCCAAATGGCAGAGGACCAACCTAATAAGTCAGCAGTGACAGAGGAGTAAAAAGAGAAGAACGAGACGCGTCTACGACAACAACGGCGGCGACAACAACCTCGTACCACCATCTTCTGGTTGAGGGAGAGAACAGTTCGCTCATAAAGGCTCAGGGTACACAAGCGTATCAGGATTAAAGCTTGTGTGAGAGGATTGATAAAAGGTTGAACTTTGACCTTTACAAGCTGTCAGATTTTCCTACTTTGACATCCTGTAAAAGACGTAAAACAAGACAGCTGAGCCGGAGCCATAACTTTCATCGGACTTGGAAAAATCTGCCGTGCGCATGTTTCATACAGAATGCATCTTGGGTGGTCTATTTAGAAGCACAAATCTCCAAATATGGTGAAAGCAACAACAGCACAATGAAGCCACATTAAGATCCAATCGGTCAAACCACATGGCAACACGGGTCAGGGACACATGTGTCCACACATGGAGAACAGTGTGAAAGCAGCTGCTTCTCCAGCCACATGAAAAGGCTGCCTAGTCAGCTTTGTACATGGCACCATAAACAAAAGTTATTCCCAGATCATTGTCTTTTGAAAACAGTTTAAAATGAGGGTTTGAACTCTGTGCCCGAGCTGAGGCAACAAAACGCAACTTCAGTCCTTCTCTCCAGCTGTAAGGCTGATCACAAACAACCAAATGCAAGTGGGAGGACTAAATGTGCTTATAAATGATCATTTCAGACATGATGTGAGGCAAAAGCCACGAGAACTGTAACCCACCAACGGAATTCATATGCAAAGGAAATGTCTGGATAAAAGAGGATGGATGTGCAGAAAGCCAGCATTAGTCAATAAATCTTTGCCTGCAAGCAAATATTACTGGAACACACGTCTAATCCCATTTGAAGGACGAAAACTAGTCCTTTTAAAGTCACAAATCACATTAAAGCTCCTGTGAGGAATTTTTAGCAGTGCATGAAACAGACTGAATGACCTCTTTATGAACTCCTGAAGCAAAAATATATTGTGATATATATAAGTGTTCAAAGAAAACGGGATCCCAAAACACAGCAGGTACCTCTTTGCTCACAGGAGGAGCCAATTTTGATACAGACATAAAGTTGCTTACGGGAGCTTTAAATATGTGGGTGATACTTTGTTGTCAGTTATAACTTTCCATATCATCAGCACCCACAGTTTTCAGTTTCACCTGCTGTCTGGCAAACTTTGTCACCGCTAACATTTTCACAAACTGCAGTGTCATGCTCAAAACAACTGGAGAGATCTGCTTCTACAATTATACAACTCTTCAGGCTGAGTTATGCTTAATAAACAAATGTGAAGCACAGAAATCACAGAAGCAATCAACATGAGGGAAGGTGTTTGACTTTCATACTTTTAACACTCCGCAAATTGTTGTGAGGACATGACTCACAAGACAACTTTTTATCTGATACAACACGACAAGGCAACATATGTATCAACAGTTATGTAGCACTGTTGTTTGAAACGTGACTACGAGCAAACTTTGTGAGTTTATAGTGTAGTTTAGTACCTGGTTACTTTTACTGCAACTCACAGCCCAGTGTTCTGAGACGTGTCTGTACTGTGTAATGTTAAAGAATCCTGGTTATGTCCTACCAGTGCTCATCTACCAACTCCAACCTCACCAAACAGAGCGAACACAACTTTGCTCTTCATTTTATTGATAGACTCTCAGGTTTGAACAGATCACTGCAGAACAACTGCTGCATGTGGACAGGAATGAACATTAATCTAGCTTTTTTTTAGCCTTCAGCCCATGTTTTAGCCTTTCTCTCATTTTTTAGTCTTAAGGCCATGCCTGTTTTAGCATTTAATTTGTGTTTTAGCCTTTAGCCCCTGTTTTAGCTTTTAGCTCATTTTTAGCCTTTACACCGAGTGTAAGCCTTCTGCTGAAGATGTGTTCAAAAGCCTGTGTCTAACCCTTCAGCCCCTGTTGAAGTCTTTAGCCCATGTCTTAGCTTTTAGCTCATGTTTTAAAACCTTTAGCCATGTTTTGGCCTTTAGCCTGTGCTCTATCACTCTCATATTTTGGTCTTAAGGTCATGCCTGTTTTGGCCTGTGTTTTAGCAGTTAACTTGTGTTTTAGCCTTTAGCCACGTTTTGGCCTTTAGTATGTGCTCTATCACTTTCATTTTTTAGTCTTGCTCCTTTTTAGCCTTTACACCGAGTGTAGGCCTTCTGCCTGTGTCTAACCCTTCAGCCCCTGTTGTAGTCTTTAGCCCATGTCTTAGCTGGTGGCTCATGTTTTAGCCTTTAGCCATGTTTTGGCCTTTGGCCTGTGCTCTATCACTCTCCTGTTCAGCTTTCTTCTGCTCCTCTGTCCCTTTGCTGTCGGACAGTCCAGCTTGCGTTTCTACTATCACTACTAAATTAACCACAGGAATTCTTTTCAGCAGAGAAAAACACAGATCTCTCTTCTTACTGCTAAACTTCATCAGCCGGTGTGGTGTTGCCATAGAGACTTTGATTTTCACTAAATCAATCCAGTCCAGTTGACCAGACTTTAAAGCTGAGAAATAGCATTTAGAAATAACCTTTTCTAGCAATGATAATCTAATTTTGAAAGTGGATTATGATCAAGCATATATCTAAATATGAGACTTAGTCAACATCACTACGAAAGTCCTCACAGTTCCCGGTTCATATGATCTTTTTTTGGTCAGACCTGTGGCCTCCTAACTTTTGTTTTTATTTATCTTAGATTTTAAGTGACTATCACATCAAGGAGAGAGCACCACAAAGAACTTTTCTCTAATTTTAAATCTTCAGATTTATGAAGAACCACCCAATAAGCATTCACTTCAAATATGAAACACCTCTACCTGGTGATCATCCAGATCTGTGCTCCCCTGTGTGTGTGTGTGTGTGTGTGTGTCTATGCTGGAACACTTGGTTCCCACACTTCCTCTGAGCACTGCTCATCAGAGAGACAGAAATCTCCTGATGTTCTGGGCTTTGCCACAACTTGAATGCTCGTCGGTTTTGGCGCTGTGGGATGGGGGCATGGGGAAAGACAGAGAGAGTGATGGTGGAGGTGTGGAGGACAAAAAGAAAGTTTCGATAAAGAGGTGGTGTGGGTGAGAGGCAGGATTGGTTTCTCGCTGTAGCCCAGAGATGAGGCGTCTTTATCTGGCACAGAGGCAGCTTCACAGGCCCCTCAGTGGAGAATGGAGATTGGGAGGTCTGGGGTTGTGTGTGTGTTCAGTCTCACCAGTGAACATAACCACACACACACATGTACACACACACACATTTTCAAAGATAAACTTCAATAGCAGCTGGACTAAAACACCCCACCCTCACACACTTTCTCCTCAGCCTACCTCCATCACTTTCCTTCTCTCCTCCTTTTCTTTTTGATGCAGCTCAAATGTATGGAACTATCTCAACGTCTGATCTTATCTCTCATGATTTTTCTGTTTCTCATTATTTCATTCCAACAGCTTCCACTGACTACTCCCAAAACATCACCCCCATCCCCCTGTATCCCTCTCTGTCTCTCCCTTAAACGCATGCGTCTTTGATGGGAATCCATTCATGGATTTAATGGATTTCTCCAGCCTTTTTTCCAGGATCTGGAAGATGTGTTCAAAAGAGCAAAAAAAAAAAAAGGGAAAAGCTGGCCTGCCCGGGCTGTGCTTCCAAGAGTGTGGTGGACTGCAGAGGACAGCATTTCTGTCTGCATCAAAAGAATGAGAAATTTTCAGCTTACAAAACAGGGCGGACGAGTCAATATGGATCTGAGGGCTGACTGACTTCAATACCATGTGGAAAAAAAAAAACAGGGCAAAACCAGATAGTGAAACTTTTCCCTGCCCACTCCGAAGTCAAACTTGGAAACAGATTAGAAAGTAGAAAAAAGAGGGGAGAAAGTAAGACGTTCAACCTTTAGTGAGTTTTTTCTCTTTTTTTTGAAGCATGCACTTTTAGCTGACAGAAAAGGACTGAGAAATCATTAATCTCTTTTATAAAAAGTGAAACTAGCACATTGCTTTTAGTGTTATCAGTGTAATTTCAACTTTCAGCCACACACTGCTTTGAATCCTCTCCAGATTCTCTAACAACTGAGGGTCATTTCTTTTCCTCTGTGCAAAAAAAAAAAAGAGAGTGAAGGAAAAGGAATTAAAGTGTGCCAAAAAGATAAAATAGCTTTTAGCTGCTTAACAGCCGTCACATATCCAAAAAGAGGAAAAGGGGACTGATAGGAAAAAGCATCATTTCTTCAAACAAGGATTATCCTGTAATAAGCAAACTTTCCCTCACATCTCTTTTCCTTCAGTACCCCTGGTTCTGTGTACCATATGGAGCCAAAATGGCCGCCTGGTGCTTTGGAGGTCCCCGCATTCCGAGGCTAATGCTGCGCAGCTGGCGCGGGATGGTGTCTAATGAAAAATGCTCTCTTTGATGGGCCCTGCAGAGGGATTAGGTTCTGATCAACACCACCTTCGGTCAGCTTCCTGCTAGACCAGCACAAGATTATGGGTGATTTCCCAGCTGTGGGTCCAGTTTCTTTTGGGGGTGAAGGGACCGAATATGAGACGGAAAGAATAAGAAAGAGAGACGGAATCTCAGGATTTCTAATTGGAGCACTTCCTAGTTCACCAAGATAGAGGAAAGCGAAGCTGTGACCCAGGTTCTGTGTGGATGTCTGAAAAGATATATGCAGAGGCAGAACCTGAGCTTTACAGGTGCCCTATTATGCAAAATCCACTTTTATAAGGGTTACTAACAAAAATATGGGTCTCCAGGCGTGTCTTCAACGCCCTCTAATATTTAAAAAATCCATCTTCTCCTGTCTTCACAAGCTCCTTAAGTAGCTGTGTAGAAATCAAACCGGTTTAGACGTCACCACCGGAGACGCACACACCAGAACGAAGTGACGCAACCACGTCTGCCAGTTGCTCCGCCTCCTCCTGCCTCCTGCTGCTTCCTCAGAGGAACTACACAGTCAATATCAAATACAGAGGCTGTGTCTCAATTCAGGGGCTGCAGCCTTCAGACGACCCGGCCTTCGTGACCTTCGTGACCTTCGTGGACCACGAAGGCTGAACTGAATTGAGACGCTCTGGTCTACGGTGCATTTCCTGTTTGTGTCACAAAGCCCCGCCCTCGTTACTTAGCAGCAGTTGAACATAGTGCAGGAGAGGATATGAAGCCAGAAAGTTTGAAAACATTTTTCTTTTTTTATTTTTCTTTTGTTTGTTTTTTTACAGCTGCCAGTGTTTCACTACCAGCGTTGACGTGTGATGTACTTGATTAAAATAAAATAAAGTGGGAGAGAGAAACAGTTAACGTTACTTTGTAGTGAAATATAATCTAAAGGTAGTTTTGTAAGACAGCAGGATTTTTAGCTGGGTTTCTTTACTTTTTTCAACTGTTGTTGTTACTATTACTTATAAAAAGGGTCTGCATGATTCTTGCAACACTAAAATTTATATTAATACGTAAAAAAAAATGTAAGTGGCTGACTTGAGAGATACATGAAAATATATTGTAGGCTACCTGCATGTAGAATCCAGCTTGTGATAAATTCCCTCTAATTATCTGTTGCTAATTGTTCCTTTCTAATTCAAAATGTAAAAAAAAAAAACATTCTCAATAATTTGTTAAACAAATTTTTACTGATTTACAAATCCCTCATAAACCAGAGAGAAGAGATAAGTTAAAAAAAAGGAAATAAAAGAAGATGAAGAGAAAAGAGCCATGATGCATACATTATAAAGGTAAAAAATAGTTGTGATTTAAGTGACATTTGTCATGTAAACCTTGTAGGTAACAGGCGCTACTTGTACAATTGCTGTAAAAGCTTCAGTGAAAACTTCCTCTCACTTTCTTCACTGAGTTTGGTGCTGATCTTGGACTTAAAAGGAACCCCGACTGTAAGAACTAATAGGCATGAATATGCTTATACGTTTGTCTCAAGCTAGAATTTGTTGTTAAAAGACAAAACGAATTGGTTTTTCTTTAAAAAAAAATACAGTTTAAAACACAGTTTCTATCCTCCGGGCGCAGTAATTGTTTTACTGCTGCAATGCATTCTGGGTTGATGACGTAGATTGGTTGCTTGGTGCCGAGCATCTGGATTTGGCTGTTTACTCACTACTAGTCGCCGTAAGTCACCAGGTTTCAGGAGGGAAAAAAACATAATATTGCTACATGTGGCTGCTTTTGGGTGCACTTTTCAGTCCAAAGGAAACAAGGAGACTGATGTTAGTCTGCACAGCTTCCCAAAAGACAAGAAAAGAAGGAAGTTGTGGGAAATTTCTTGTGGGCGTAAACAACTTCCAATGATCCCGCGGATATGTTCTGGCCACTTCTCCCTAGAATCATTTGATGCATTTAGCCGGCCCATGCTGATGAAAGAGCTGACAGGTGTGGGTCATTATAAACGGAGACTAAAGCCAAAAGCATAATGGAGCGCATAAAGGAATGTCCGAAATGCTGAAATGAAATTTGTATCCGTGCGTTTTATGGCTCAAGTGATCACATTTTGGTGTCTTTCTCGCTTAAAATGCTCTCTGAACTTTTCAATGTGGTGAATCAAAAGAAAAATTTGATAGCCTGGTGTGCTTCCGATTTTGTCATCGGAGGTTTGAAATGCATCATGGGTAACTTGTAGTACACTACAGTGTGAACGGTTGGCATTCTAATCATACTTCTAGTATGTAGTTAACAGTATATACACATTGAGTATGTAGTATGTAGCACCTTAGTATGCCATTTCGACACAGCCATTGACTTGTGACTGGAGAGATGGAACGCAGATGGATACGGTGTAACAGTTACAAGTTTCATTTCTGGGCGCCAAGTTGGGGTCTGAAAACTTGATAGAATTAGCAACAGGGTCAATTGGAGGCACTGGGTTGCAGAATTGCAAGCAATGCAAATCGGACAGGCTGGGAGCATGGTGTGGAGCGCTGCAGCGGCTCGTAGTAGAGAGGCTCTGTGGCCTAATGTTGCCCCAATGATAAGGTGAGAACAGACATGCATGAGCATTTTGAGCTGTTTGCATTCACACACAAAGCAGTAGGAGGATAAGTAATTATCAAGGAGGATTTAACCATTTCCTGGACACTTGACCTTTTTTCTCATTTTCCATGACTGAAAAATTGGTCAATCAATTTTCCAGGTTTTCCAGGACACATTGAAACCCTGTAAGTGCTTGAATCTCAATAGATTTGTCATATATGCATGGGAGTGTGTCTGGGAGCGTGACATGATTTGTTCAAGGCTTTGGATAAAAGTGAAACCAAACTAGTCCCAGTCCTCCTCTCCAACACACACAGACAACACAAACACAATCTGTTCTCACTGTCAGCACTGATGAAAAACAATCGTTAGATAAAGACTTCACTGTTCGCAAGCTCTTTGACAAACATCTATGGGAGACTGAGACAAAGCAGAGGCAGGTGTACGGAGAGAAAGATACAAATGCCCTTATTTCTTTGTTCTGCAGATTAAAATGTTCATCTGCATGTCCCAAAACTTCTTTACTGTTTCTGTATTAAGAACTGAATTATTACTTTGTAAGTGAAGGAAAGAGTGACGTAACTTTCCTGCCACTGAAAACATCTATTTCTTGTTTTTCACCACTCATGACCCACCCTTTCTTGCGCAGCGTCCCTCTCCTGCTGGTGGCTGCTCTCCAGGTCGCTGCGGATGCGCTCCATGTCTGAGCGGAGTCGGTCCAGCGAGGCCTCTTTGTCCAGGAACGCCTTTTGTTTTTCCTCCTCTCGGGCCGCGGCCATGTCAGCCAACTGTTGCTTATGCTGCGCGCGAAGGTCCTGAAGTTCATCGTGGAGACTCGACAACTGATCCTCCAAATCTGAAATCGTCTAAGAGAAAGAGAGAGACACAAAGATATGTTGATTGATTAATTTCAAGTACGTCGATGGTTTTCTATTGCACCTTTTGCAAAATAAAAGGGATATTTCTAAGGTTTTGACAAAATAGATCTGCACCTTGCCAATGTTTCCTTTATGACTAGACCTGCAACTTGTGCGCAACATGAGTCAACATCATTCACTAACAAACAAAGGAACATATTTCTCCAATTACAAAAAAACATCCTTCAAGTCCAAAATAAAATTGTTCAAGTAGAAAAAACAGAACCATAAAGGCAGAGTACGCAGGAATTTTTGATAGGTTTTGTTTATTTGTTTACACACAAGATCCAAACTGGGCTCCTCCTCTGTGGCTCAGCATCAGCAGCTGCTCATGCTCACTGCCCTCAATTGTAGCTAATAGCATGGCTAACAGTCGTAGATTCGTAAACACACCAAAGACGGTAAAAAAATAGCCGTGCGAGCACCTGCAGCATCACGTGAGAGAAACTCATGAGCTGTACACCTGACTTCCTGCAGGTAAATGTGATACGCTTAGTCCAATGCAATTGTATCATTCTTTCTTTGTATCATGGCCGCTATCTTAGCTGCCCAGGATAACTTCTCCCTCTGCCATCAACACACAAAGTCACTTGTGCACTGTTACGATAGTTGACAGCTGCCGTTCGTGAGTAGTTTTTATCGGGGATATAAGAAACTTTGGGAAAGAGCCAAAAGGAGACTAAACCTTCTGAAGAAGAAGAAATAATTATTTTTATTTCTCTTTTTTACTCGGTTCCACCAGAAATTCTCTACTGCGCAGACTCTGGCTGCACGATGGCGGCTCCTGTGATGGGTTTTTTTGGCTTCAAAATCGTAGTACGTTGACAGGCGGAGCCACGCTGCCCATTCAATATACAGTCTTTGATTGTTACCAAGTTGTGCCTCAACAAACTTAAGATCTTCAAGTGATGTATACCAGACCAGCATATAACATTTTAGATAAATGAATTGAATGCTTTTTATGGATATGTGGATGCCATGTTTAATGCAATGTGATAAAACCCTTCAAAATCCCATAGTCAAGCCTATTATCACATTTCTGCAACTTTCTGTTCTTTTTCAGTGGTCAAACTGAAATAACTTCCCTGGACATAAGTGTAAGGATGACTAAGAGAAAAAAACTGTATAACATTTATGGTGAAAATCTCCGCTGGCATCTCCTCACTGAGACATTTGAAGATATCTGCAGCCTGCACTCTACTGTAAGACTCGAGTACAGAGAGATGAAATCACTGTATCATGGTGTGGATGAGTTTCTTTACAGTTACACTGAATATAGAAAAGTTTTTCCAACATACTCAAATGTGTCTGTTTCCCTTTGGGGTCTTTTTGTGGAGGCTGCTGCGATGGCGTGACCTTTTTTTTTTGACCTCTCTCTTTTTAAATCGCTCGGCTTTGATTTTACCCAGCAGAGCCCTTTAATAGAGCTGCCAGTGAGAGTCAACATTATATCGTAGGAATGCTAATAAGCACGACCCCGTGGCCTCTCAAACACCAGAAAATAAGACTGGTCTGACAATGTGCACTGAAACTAATTCTCTAAGGTTTGGGGGGGGGGTTGTCGAAAGGAGAAGATAAGCTGACTGTTTGGTCAAAAACTGCAACACTGAGCCGGAGTGATTATGATTGTTTGAGAAGAAAACCAGAGCAGGGTGTAAAAAGTGAAAGAACTAGTCTTGTAATCTAAATTTCACATGAGTTCAAACTCAGAGGTCTAAAGAGAGGGCATTTTAAGATTCACACACCACATAAAACATGTTTATAAGCATGCGACGGTAACTCCATCCTACTTATGACAAGCAATGGGAAAAAGCATTGTAGGTGAACGCAGAGTTTCACCGTTCCTCACCTTTATTGCACTTATTCCCCTGCTATTGCACATCCTCATTACCCTCTTTGGTTTACTTGGTTTATTTCTTACTTTGGTTTGAACTCGGTGCTCTGCCTTGTGCCCCCCCCCCCCTCCCCCTCCCCCTCCCTCTCCTCAAAAGCATGGGCATCCCAGGACAACGCCATGTTAAGGCAATCAGACAGAAAGTGTCTGAAGTCTTTTTTAGCGGGCACTGGGGAGAATCAAAGAGACTTCAAAGGGGTGTCACAAAAACAGGCAGATGCTGTGGCTCCGTGTTATGCCCCCCCTCCTTCCTCACTCCCCACCTCCTTCCCTCCTTACGCTGGCACACAAACAGATCTGCTTTAGCACACATACACACACGGGCAAAGAGCCACATGTGGTCTTGCTGTCACACACACACACACATTCAGAGAGAAGTAAGGTGGAAAACAAACACGAACAATTCCGTGTCTTTATGTCTCACTCCCTTGTCTCTCCACATTACCGGTCGCACTTCTTCTCTAGAGCTTTCAAGGGCAACCAGCTATTAGATCTGAGCCCTGAGAAGTCTTTAATGTATAATTCTCTCTTTAACAAATGTGGACGATCCGTCGCCCAAAAAGAGAGAGAAAAAAAAAAAGAGTCTTTTAATAAGTTGGAGTATAATCTACCAGAACAGAGGCATTGGTCATGACACTTTAGAAAGTTAAAGCCAAAAGAGCATGTTTCCTTTGGAAGTGAGTGAGCTCAGCTGCTTCCACGGGGGCACATTTTAGCATGCTGATGTGGAGCTCTGTGACGAAGCAGCTCTGAGTGGCAATAGGAGGGCGTCTACAAAATGCATTCACTCCAATCATGTCAGATAAGACGACAAAAGAGCGCCTAAGCAAGTGGAGAGAGACGGGAATGAAATGGAACAATGGTTAATGGAGCGTACAGTTCAATCAGGAGGGAATGACTCCGAGTCAAGTGACGATGGGAAGCAAATAACTCCACTTTTAACGCATGAGAGGCTGCACAAACAGACAGGGATGACTGAAGAGTTCCTTCATAGAGTTTAAACAACTATACCACTGTCTGTGCAAACTTTATCACAGCAGTTTATTTAACACAGCATCCTTTTGGACTACGCAGAAAAAAAAGAACAGATCTACTTATCGTACACTTAAGTAAAGCTCAAATAGATTAACTTTTCCCTGATCTTATTAAGGGAAAGTCTTAATGAATCACTACCAGAAACTCCTGTTTTGATAACATAAGAAGAAAAAGAACATGTTTTTACAGAAAAAGCATGAGATGAATGTGACATAACCAGGCTTGTGTTATGACTTGGCAAAGACAGGTGTAACTGAAAACATTTACAATGGCTGTATTCCACACAGACATGCCAGTGCCAGTGTCCTGGTATTATCCATGCTGGCGTAATGACATGGCTCACAGGCACACCAAAATGGAACAGAGCTGTAATTAATCTCATTAGTTACTGTACACTCAGGCTTTTCTCGCTGCGATCACTCAATGGGAGCCGGTTATTTGCATAAGTATGACAGGTGGAGATGAAATTTTAAACCAGTTTTACTAGAATTACATTCCTGGGAAGAGCAGCAATTTTCTCCTAGCTTAGAGTTAAAGGCTTAATGAAGACTATCTGCTTGCTGTTGATTGCAGTGACACCTATGGCCAGAATTGGTAGTGTTTTTTGGTATAAAGACTCCAATTACTGTGATCACCAACTAGGGCTGGGCAATTAATCGCAAATTAGATTAAATCCCAATATGAACTGCTGCAATATTGTAATCACAGACAGTGCAATATTTCTATCACCTAAAATGCGTCAAAACATCAGCTACAGTTTTTGAAGCAGATGTTTTCTGCTCCAAACCAGTTTTATTAAACCTTGCCAAATCAAACTGTTGAAAACTACATTTTTTATTATTATTTTTTAATTAACCTTTATTCAACCAGGAAAGTCCCATTGAGATTAAGAACCTCTTTCTCAAGGGAGTCCTGGCCAAGACGCAGCAAAAATTTACAGTAAAACATAATTTAAAATGACATACATATTAGATAAAAGATTTACAGGTTAAGGAGGCTGTCTCAAGTGCTCTCAGTCTGGATTTAAAGTCATTCAATGAGATGAGTTCTGTTAGTTTCCAGTCCTGTTGCAACTCGGGTTGCTTATTTAAACAATGTCACAGTGAATGTGTGCTATAAACAAAGCTTAAGGCGGTCCGATGAAAAATTAGAGTGTGTGACATTTGTGTGTGGCAACTTTTTCTTTTTTTTTGGCCAGGCAGTGTAAATAAATAAATAAATAAATAAATAGATAGATAGATAGATAAGGGGACTAGAAGTAGCTTGTGACTTGATCGATTGTTTGAACATACAGTTGTGCCTAAAGGCTAAACACCCCCAAGCAGAATTTCTGATTGTTTTGGCCTTTTCTCAGAAAATATGAATGATAACACAAAATCCTGAAGACATGAGACGTACTTGGACGTTCCAACATGACAATGATCCAGAACACAAGGCCAAATCAACCTGCCATTGGCTACAGCAGAAGAAAGTGAAGGTTTTAAAGTGGCCATCTCAGTCTCCTGATCTTGATATCATTGATCCATTGGGGGGAGACCTAAACCTGCAGTTCATGCAAGACAGCTCAAGAATTTACAGGAACTGGAGGCTTTTTGCCAAGTAGAATGGGCAGTTTTACCATCTGAGATGATAAAGACCCTCATCCACAACGACCACAAAGAATTTCAAGCTGTTATTGATGTTAAAGGGGGAAATACAAGGTCTTAAAAACTGGGCGGTATATACTTCTTAACAGGGTCATTTTTGAAGTTTCTGTTGTCATTATGATTAAAAAAAGAGTAAACAAATATTTTTACCCAACCACTAACCATGAGTGATAGAAAGGATTTTGTGTTACCATTCATATTTCCTGAGAAAAGGCCAAAAAATCAGAAATCCCGCTGGGGGGTGTAAACTTTCAGGCACAGCTGTAGCTCTCATCTCAAAAAAAGGTTGGAGACCCCTGGTTTATGAGCTATTATTAAGGAAATGATGATGAAGACAGGGTATCTTGAAGTATAGAGCATGTATCAACGAGTCACTGCTACCATAGCAACTTTACGAAAGACAAAACAGTGTGTAAGGCTCACTGGAATAAATGTAGTAAACACTAGGGCTGAACAATTTATCATTTTCTGATCGAAATCGCAATTCCAGATATCGTGATCATGTGATCGCCAAAGGTGTGATTTTTTTTTTATCCTGACTGACACAGGATTTGTTGTGTCAGCTGTTTTTCACACGTGTATCTTGGATGCAAAACTGTTAGAAAAGATCCTTTTTTCCTTGGTCAAGAACTTTAAAGATTGTACATGCACATTTTTTTTCAATTTTGAATATTTACCTCAAAATGTCATCTTTTTGTCTCAAAAATTGTCTCAAAAATGACTTTTTATCTCACAATTTCGCCCTTCTAGCTCAAAATTTTGTCTCAAAATCTCATATCTGACTTTTTGGCTCAAAATTGTTTCCTTTTACTCAGAATTTTGACTTTAATATCGCAATACTTTGACTTTTTGTTTCTCAAATTTGACTTTTTGTCTCACAACTGCAATTATTTATCTTGAAACTTAATGTAATAACTTGGACTTTTCAGTAAAAAATTTTTCTTTTGTCAAAGTTTTGTCTTTTTATCTCAGAATTTTGAGGAATATGCCTCGATGTTTTGACTGTATGATCTCATAATACTGACTTTTTGTCTCCAATTTTGACTTCTTATTTCATCAGTTTTTCTTTCAGCTAGAAACATGACTTTCGTTTAAAAAAATATGTCTTTTTTATCTCAATATGTGACTTTTTTTTTCCAAATTTCAACTTTAATTCCTCGAAGTTTTGACCATTAAATCAAATATTAACTTTCACCTTTTAAAATGTTGATTTTAATATCTTAAAATTTTGAATATTATATCAAAATATTGACTTTTTAATGCAAAATTGTAATAAATACAATTTTCATCTTGGCATCAGGGCAATAACTTTTGATGATTCAATGGTTTGATGTAATTTTCTGTCAAGTTTGTAAATGTTACTGTACATTGTGAAAACTTCGCTACAGCTTGACCGTGAATCGGATTGAAATCGCAATATCTGACAGAAAAATCGCAATTAGATCTTTTTCTAAAATCGTTCAGCCCTAGTAAACACTACATCGGTGAGGCCGTTCTGATGATTTCCTCACTGATGTCAGCTGAATACATTTTTCATCTCCAATCCAGGATGTGATATAAACACTCGCTAAGTGGCTTGAAACAGCTGAAACAGAGCCGCACTTCACAGCACATCACAGAAAATCAGTCACCAGTGATGACGTCTCTCATGATCAATCGTTACGACCGAACAGAATATCTGGGCTCTAACATTCACACTCAGGCGAATGTGGGAGTGTGTGATGAAATCATTTAAAGAATCACATACACACAGTGACATGTCAGCTCAGTGGGACGCTCATCTGCTACAGATAATCACTGAGTAACAAGACAAGACCCACTCAACGATACCAGATCTCAGGGACCAATCATTTGGTAAATGACAACACACTGAGCACTGAGGCGATCAATGCGCGTACTGTTGGGGCTGTCCGCCTTGTTCTCCTCATCAGACATCCTCTTTGACTTATTCTGTCATCAGCCTCTTCATTTGACTCATCGTGATCACGTACACGGGATTGAAACTCTTTGAAAAATTGACAGCATCATTATTTAGTCCATCACGGCCCAGAAGAAAGACCTCACAAGGCTCTCGCTCTCTCATGCTGTTTGAAGTCCAGATGGCACGTACGTTCCTTTAAAAAAAAAAAAAAAACCAAAAGCATAATTATTCCGGGAAAATAATACCCATTAAATGAGTTTGAGGAGGAGCCGGCTTGAAAAAATATGAGTGATGGCTTTTGCGAAGAACAAACAATTCTGTTGTTTGTTTGCACCAAAAGGAAAAATTAAACAAGGCTTCAATGAATTTATAATGCTGGGCCTAGTTTTTGAAGTCAAACTCCTGCTAATGTTTAAATATTGAAAAGACTCACATTGACACAACATAGAAGAAAGCAACAGGGAAAAATGTTAAACCATTATATCTTATAATACGAGTAACTTTCACATTCTTCAAAACTGCTTTCAAGGAGATCAGGAGGAAATGTTTTACAAAGGAAAGTTTTCTTTTTTACACAGAAAATGACGACAAATGTGCTTGAAAAGGAAACATAAGCTAGAACTTCCTTCTGGATTGACTGTGAGGGTGATTGGGTGGCAAAAAGGAAAGTCCACTGCGTCAGGATTCGGGGGTATTAGAGGGTCTTCTGGTGGGGGATCCCCCAAAAAGTATGCTCCAAATCTCCTTTGTCCTCTGGGGGACGTTGATCAGCAAACGGAGCAAAACACAGAGCTGTGGGCAAACTTTCATCACTCTGGACTGATGGAAATTAGGGACTTCTTTTTAAACTCAAGGGAAAAAAACTGTTAAAAAGAGCATCAAGTCATTCAAGAGAGAAGAAAATTCAGGTCCAAAAGGATGAAAAGTGTAAGTTAATCCTTCAAGTAAGTGGGGTGCCAACTGCACACACCAGACTTTGAACTCAGCAGCTTAATTCTGAGTCTTTTAATAGAGATAAACTCACGTGACACTGAATATACCACTTGAAGTGTAAAGCAGAATGCAGCTGCGCACTGGGTGAAGAAAGGTAAACAAAGTCAGCCATGATGAGGACATCGTGTCCCTGCGCTTTATATTGAAGCTCTTTACCGTTACGACTCATTGGCTCTGCTCCTCAAACACGACGCCAGAGTCAAGAATATAATTTATTACTGTCCCGCCACATCAAGGAGTCGAGTGGGTGTTACTCATCCTGTGAGCGCGTGTGAGTGACGTTTGCTGTCACCTTAGCAAACTTCCCTGCTGGGAGAGTGCTTCAAGACAGACTGAGAGACAGTGTGAGAAGGAGAGAGGCAGAAATAATGAGGCCTGAGTAGCCTATTGGGTTGTCAGTTACTGGCTTTAGGCGTGGTAATAATATCACTATCCATCCAACCATCCATGAGGAGGGAGAATTTTCTTTTACAGGCTTGGAAAAGTCCTGTGACCGCAGAAAAGAGGGAAGATGGTGGAGAGTTTACTCACGAGGAAACTTTGAGATTTCTAAATACACAGGGAAATAAGCAGCAATGTGACAATCAATTCAGATTTTTGAGACTTCATTAGCCTTGAGTTGTGTGTCCATAGAGTCGGAAAAAGCCACATAGCTATCAGCATGGCGGTACAAGTTCTCCACGGGTAAACAACTCCGTAAAGCAGAAGTGTTTAACCTTTTATACCTCACCAAGTCTGCAGTGACCTGTTTGCTGTTCGTATGACTTTGTCTGAGTGTAAACAGTGATGCCTTTGTCAAACATTGGACTGCATGGTATTAGAAAGTTTACATTCTTCACATTTTAGGCTCTAAGTTTGTTTCACAGTTTTCTCAGCCAACAAAACGTAATTAGTGAATGAATCGCTCAGATAGGGATCACAACAACTGGGACGTCCTATCCATTGGTGGTCATTACATCAAGTCCATAGCCTGTAACTTGAATATCCACTCTCCTTTCCACCAGAGGAATCCAGAGTTCAAACATATCAAAAGTGTTGTTTCATCAAATTATTCCAAGTGGTGAAATTTCTCCTGTAAAGTCCGTTGTAATCAATAACAGCAGCTTCACAGTCTTATAGCATTTCCTCCTTAATGTGAATCTAGTCATGTTTAATTTCCATAGGGTTCTAGCTGCAAAATAAAAGTGACTCCATTGTTATCTGTTGAGTTTTCATCCCAAGACAGCTTGTGATAGCTAACAAGTGCTTTCTGCTTTACTTGCCAATAGTGCTGTAGTTGTCTTGCGAGAAAGCTCTATTCAAGGGTCTTTTGTTTTTCCAATTCTTGTCAATCACGCCAACGTGTAGCCATTTAGATCACTGACGAGACCTATTTACTGCCGTGCATCATCATTCATATTCATATGCACAATCTGTTACTGGGAACTTTTATTTCATGGTTCTTGGCAAACCTTTCACAAAGAGAGCAAAGTTGACTACAAAGAAGACACTGAGCAGTGATACAGCTGGTTTCGTTTGCATGAAGTTGTCAGACTAGAATGTGGTGAATGAGAAAGCAATCGTGGTGTTTGACACTTGAGACTAAAAGTTCTCTAACTTCTACAAGGTTTTTCCTGGAAAGCTCAAATTTCATTCAGATGTAGACGACAAGGTGTAGAAGTGATGTGGTGGATGTCTAATGTCTGGCATAAAGAATCTGGAAGTTACTGATTTTCAAAAATGGTTGAAAAAAAAATAAAGACAAAAAATTTCAGACACATTTATCCTGATGTGGACTTTAGCCACATATAAAAACATGACATTTTCTAAAACTAGAGGCTTTAATCTTTCAAATGAGGCGCCATTGATGAATTCTGACCTTGTGGTTTTTCAGTTATAAGCTTTGAAATATGTGGTATATTAGCCAGAATAAGGTGGGATGTATGGAGTTAATAATAAGTGGCTTTGCAAAATGTAAAAAAGCTCATGTTTAATACATATCTGCTGCTGGTGTGTCAGCTTCTTGTCATACGAACAGCGCCTCCATGGAACAGCACTTACACAGTGAGTCAAACCAGCTCACAACTTAACCACTTTCACAGACCTCACAATCCTGTCCTCCATCTTTCCAAGGCCTGAGTGAAAATCTGGATCGCTGCCGCTTTAACATCTGACATCAGGCAGACGTCTGATCTCCACTCAAAATGCTGCACCAGCAAACCCCAGCATGTGAGATGAGCGCAGGGGGAGTTTGTTTTCTGTCACCCGCTGAGATCCTAAATTTGTCAAACCATGCGTCAGTTTGACACGAGTAGGACGGCGTGTTCATGCAGAAATGTCCTGTTGTGACGGCGTCTCCCGGAAAAAGCGAAAAAACACACACTCGCTGGTGCCATCGGTTCTATGAAATGCATCACAAATATTAGACAGGGGGAACATGAGAGAGGGGTGAAAGGAGGGAAAACTTCCCCTCTTGGTGGAGTTTCTTTGCCTTTACAGACAGCTGGGATGCAAGCCAACTTATATAATGACATACTGTTATCGCGCTGTAAAACGACAGGTGGTAATGTGTATAATGATCGTGTTGTGTTTGTTTGTTGTGTTTATGAGTAACAGTTATTTAGTCACCTGAGCTGGTAACAGAGGGCTGTTTCTTACACCAGACGCTGTTTCTCCTCTGGTTTTATTGTTCTGACACTGATATCCAAAAACATCCAAAATCGTCGATTATTGTTGCAGTTCAACTCAAAAAGCAAAAATTTATCGTATTAAAGATCACAGACGATGTCAAAAATGTGAATCATTGAATGATTTTACTTAAAAGATGATGAAATAAAATAGATAGCGCCAAACGCGATTTTTTTTTTTTTTCGCCATTTAGTTGCCGTTTGGCACAATCTCTGCTCACGTTTGGTGAAATCAAATCTCGCTCACAGAAACACTTCTTACTAGGTCTCCGTTTCTAGAAAGCGGTCAATAAATTCTCTGCACGCTGACAATGTCCATTTCTCCGGGCAGTCTGAAGAGTCAAACACATCCTCAGCTGGGTGCTGATTTGTCAAATGGCTTCCCACAGAGCTCCAAGCTAGCCCAGGCTGGTGAGAGGCAGGAGCACAGCGATGGGTTTGGGATGAAGACCTGCTGCTGCCTGGCTGAGCTGAGCTAAATCCTGACGAAACAGCCTCAGACGAGTCCATTAATATAGTCCCAAATGTCAAACACTCATTGTGTCCCGCCAATGCTGCAATGAGAGAGTAACCATCATTTTCCGGAGGGAGATGGCTACCTGCAGTGAGAGGAGAATACCAAGTAGAGATGCACTTCGCTGGGAGTACACGCTGCTTGACGTTGGTCCATGAGCGCACGGCAGAAAATAAAAGAGAAATTCAAGCCAGGGTTTTGGAATAAAAGCTTGGCGCTCAATTGAACGGGTTTCTTCTCCTTTATCTGGCTACCTGTGGTTTCTGCATTTCTGGTCTTTACACTTCTATCACAAAACCCCGCGGCGTTAAACTGTTAG